>VZRH01002148.1:184338-262788 GCA_013397555.1 Urocynchramus pylzowi
TAATATTAAATATAATAATTTAATAATTTATACATATTCTTATTTATAATAATATTTATTTATAAAAGGGATAACCATTAAAATGAATGTGTTGTGACTCAAGCACTTACTTAGAATCTACAGAAAAAGGCCCAATCCTGGGCTTGTATAACTACCATTTTTTCTTAAAAGTCCTTACTAATTTACAGATAGATCACTTAAACAGACATGCTATACTGAATAGTGTTAAATAAAAATGAGCAAATTATTTTGGTGACAAGGACAGAATTAATTTGCCTTGTAGCATATGGTTCAAAAAATGCCTTAGCAAACACTGCATGTATTAGCACTATGAAAGCTATTGTTTCAACATTGCAGTATAATGACATTATGTACCTGAAAATGACCAGTTTCAACTGTACATATTATGGTCATAAAGATAAGATGCAGTATCTCCTCTTTTATGTGTATTACAGCATTAGTAAACTTGTACATATCAGAAAACTTTAGTATATGAGCTCTTAGGCTCATGAGCAAAATTTCTATCCTTCATACCTAGTTTTCTAGTGCCAATGTCTATTATTCATCTGAAGTGCCTTCTTTGCCATAAAATAAGTATGTCTTGCAAAAACTTAGTGATTAATGTTTACAGCATTTTTTGTTGTTGTTTTCTTTGGGTTTTTTTTACCAACACCTCACTTTTGGAACTTCTTCCACAGTCTTCTTGTAATCAATGGAAATACCTGATTAAATATTTTCATGCTTTATGCTTTTTTAAGTCTAAATGGAGATCATGTGAATATTCATAGGTATATTAACTTGATTTTATCCTGATAATTTTACTCTCCATCTTGTGGCTCTCCATTTTGATAATAAGGAAGAGCTTTCCCTGGTAAATATTGTGTCCAATTCCAATTAAACAAATCACCTAAAATGACCTTTCAAAACCAAAACAAATTAGGTATTTGCAAAGAAAGAGCAAATCACACTCAAAATCAGATACTGCCTAGGTTCTGTACATATTTGAGATAGTGTTTTTAAAATTCAGATGGCAAATATAGAGCTAATATATGTACCCTGAACAAATGCAAATCATTTGTATGTGTATATAAAGAGACAAAACCCACACACATTGATTTGCTGTCGTTCAGTCTATTTTGCTTACTTTGTAGGATAAGAAAAAATTCACTTTTTCTGTATTGTGCAATACACCCATATTCCCAGTGTCACTACCTTACACATAGATAAATATACACTCCCTAACTTCTGTATTGCAAACCATATATTTTGTTATAAAATTGAACTAACATGTACAATGAAAAATTTATTTGTTTAAACAAAAAATTCTTTTCTCTTGGATGATATTTTTATTTGCTTTAAGCTCCTCAGAAATCTGAGTGATTTGCTGGTTTGTACTCTCTCATGTTTCATGAGAACCGAGATTCTCAGACCAATTATTCATGTTTGTAACATCTTCCCTAATTTGTCAGACAAATCAGGGAAGCACTCAGCAATTTATCAACACTCAAACAAAATCACATTATTAACTGGGGTTTTTGTCCCCCACTGATTCATATACACTATGTTGCTGTGATCCTTTTGAGGAAAATACATACTAACATTAAAATCTTCCATAGATTATCAAACAACACTTTGAATGCATATTGCAATATGCACAGCATAGCAGTGCCCTATTGATGGGGCACACTACCTTTCTACATCAGCTGCTTCAGGCACTAGCAGTTTACTGAAGCCTTGCTCATAACTGGGCAGTTTAACCTAGTTCTCAGGTGGGCTTTACTGCTACAATAAAGAGTTTACTAAAGAGTCAGCTATTTTCAAAGCTCAGGAATACCCCGCAGGCAGTGTAGGTACACTCTCCACCTGGTGAAAAACATACTAAAGAAATCAGTAAAATAAATTGAGTATTTCAGTAAAAACGTTGAAATTTCTTAAAGACAACATCGATTTTTCTTCAGATATTTAGTCAAATCAACTGAAATAGCTTAAATCAAAACCCAGAGTACCCTGCCTTCTCATTTGCTCTATTTCATGCAAGAAAAGAGTATCCCAATATCTTTTTATTAAAAAAAAACCAAAACAAACAAAAAAAAAGGGAAAAAAGGGGCATTTTTATATTTTTAACNAGCAAGAAAAAAATATCCCAAAATCTTTTTATTAAAAAAAAAACCAAAACAAACAAAAAAAAAAGGGGAAAAAAGGGCATTTTTATATTTTTAAATTGTATTTCTGACTTTTAAATGTGGTTTAAACTCAGCAAAGCAGCCAATATAGATTTAATTATATGTAAAAAAATGGTTTAACTGCAAGGCAAGTTCAGTACCAAAAATCCAAAGAAAGCAGCCTTGCCTGAAATGTGCACAAATAATTTCTTTGCAGTGATTTGAAAAGAGCTGTGCTTTAATACATAGATTACTAAAACCAGAGTTGATAAAGCCTTATATTCCTGTAGGTAGAGTTTTACTGAAAAACTGATAATCTATAACACACTTCATTAAATTATTTTTTCTTCTTCCCTAACTGACACAACTACTAGAGCTGCTTAAACTCCTAATGCTAACTATATTAATGTCATCTACTGAAAACTTTGACAATTTTAATTCAAACTAGAATATTAAGGATCAGCTGACACTCTACGAAAATCTTGAAAAAACACATTTTAGACACAATGTTTTTGTATTACATCTTTCTTCTGAATTTCTTCAACCTTCTTTCTCCTACTAGGTAAGGTGTAATTTAGGCAGGTCCATACAGTTGAAAGCATTGGGAAGTCATCATTAGACATACCAGAAACAACATGACCCAATTCACTTTTTTACAATGATACTACACTCAAAAAAGTTTGTGGTAATATCCACAGACTGCATCGATCTCATAAAATGGCCTGTAAGTCCTAAATTATTGTTCTAACCTCCATTTAGATTACCTTTGATTTTTTTAAGAATTTCTCTTTTAAGAAGCACAGTGAGTGCACTCCACCAACATTAAGGAGACTTGTAGAGGAACCTCACAACAGCGCTTGAGAAGTGTCCCTGGGGACAGTCATCAGCAGTATCTGGTCTCATGCTTTCTGCACTTGGGATCTGGGCATTCTCTATTGCTGGAATGATTTTTAGGCTAACCAATAGGAGAAGCATGAGCACACTGAACCTCACTGATATAATCTCTAGCTGCACAGCTCCTTGCAAGATGCTAACCATTGACAAAAGGTTAAGCTGTCACAAATTGCACCAAAGATCAATTAAGTAAAAAATTAATAAGTTTAGCAATTTGTTCTGTAATAAAATGTATAAATGTGGTTTAGCACAATTATATGAGAGGATGCAGTCTTTAAAATATGATCTTTAAGATAAACTGTTTCAGTAATGTTTTTTAAAATGCTCTCTAAAATATCAACAAATTCATCAGCTTTGACAAAGAACATTGCATTAGCAAAGATATAACAAGTCAGTAATTAAGGCAGCAGAATTATGACTGAGATGTCTGCATGTCTGAAATTTTACAACCAAACTTATTTTATCAGATTTTATTTTTTTTATTTTCTGTATTTATCCTTATATAAACTGTATATAATCACTCATCATTCCATCTAGGAGGAAGCACAGAATAAGCTTGTCATTTTGTAGAATAAAATACAACCTTTCTTATGAAAGTAATTTCACGTTTGCAGCCAAAGAAACCACTTGAAACAAGAGATTTGTTTCAATTTGGCTAATATCTCATTACTGTTTACCCCAAAAGCACAAGGCATGGCTGTATTTGTGGTATTTAACTTAACTCTTGTAGAAGTGCTGAGCAGATGACGTTCGTCAGAACCATTGCTCTTGATAGCACTGCCACCTGCTGTTCATCTTAATTTTGTTTCTTGCTCAATAGCTTTAAACTACTAACTTTGTACAGCTAATTTCACCTTATCTATTAGAAACGTATGCAATCAACATTGATTTTTTAACCATTTTAAACAATGCTCATTGTTTCAGTTTCTTTTGGAAGCTGATGCATAATTTTCTTCTTCTCATGCTTTCTTAAATGCACAGAATAATCCCACTAAAGAAGCAAGACTGCCTGCTTTTTGGAAGTGTTTGTTTAGACTTCTGTATGTGTTTCTTAAAATGTTTTCATGTGGATGTGACAGCACGGTCAGAGAGCGAGAAAACAAGATTAGTTTTCTCACAGTGGACTTGTGAGACTTTTTAGAGAAACGACATTAACTTGTTAGTATAAACAACCTGAAGGTGGTGTTTTCCTACTGTGTTTTTCTGTTCTTCTCAAGGACTGTGAGAAAGATGTTTTTGTTAATTAGCCAATCAAGTAGAATGTTTCGAAGCTGTCTATAAAAGAGGAGAGCGTTTTGTTTTAAAGCTGCAGTTGTGCAAACCAGCCTTCTGGTGAATTTGTGTCATTTCTTACTCAATGGCGACATTTTCACATAATCAAAAATTAAAAAGTAAATAATCTGATTAAAAAATTATTAAATTATGTTGTTTAATTTTTAAGCCAACAAACCTAGCACAGAAATTCAAGAGATATTAGATGTTAAAGAAGTACATTTTATTATTTAGAAAATAGACCTAGTAAGTTGTTGTGGGATTTTGTCATAAGTTAGGCCTTCAGCTCTATGGTATCAATACTCTTCTGTGAATTTAATCAGAGGGGCTATTAAACAATGAAAGACAAATTATTACATTTCCTTCACAACTCTCTTTAGAACTAGTCTAGGCTTCCATACAGACAAAGTGCAGACAAATTAAAAAATAATTTTATTTCTGAAATTGCAACTTGGCACATGTATATACTTTGGTCTTGGAAGTTTTTATAGAGAGAGAAAGAGAGAGAGAGAAAGATAAGATGTATATTTGTGGGGACGTTTATAAATTTATTTAATTACATGTTTATCTGTTAAAGCACATAACACTGTCCTAAATCTTCTACTAAATTTCAGGGGTAGTAAGTAAGCCAAGCTATCATGATGATTGACTTATACTGCTGCTCAGAATATGGTGTTTGAAGAAAAATGTTTCTTTCCGGTGCCTGGTCTTTGTCGGAACTCAGGACATCCCTCTGCGTGCCCTGGTCCTGAGCCCCGGACAGGGGGCTGGGGAGTTCCGGCAGAAGGCCAAAGACACTTGGGAATTCGATCTTAGCCCATGGGACAAACTACCAACTTTGTATGAAGAAGCACAAGTCACAAAAGTTTAAGTAGAATGATAGTGAATTAAGCACAGGGTGAAAAAATAGAATTTTGGAGATTTTACTAGGGGGGTCTAGGAGACAAGCTGGAGGGATCTGGGCGTTGTCCTGTCCTTCTTCCTTCTTCTTCCTAGCCTCCATCTTCTGAGTGATGTTGGCACGTTTGGATTGGTTTAGGATAGAAGTAGACAGTCTAACATAGGAGATAGGTATTGGAAAATAATGATAAGCAATGTACACATAATCCATAGTATAAGACTACGAACACCAGCCCGGGGGCGGGCAGTGCGCTTGGACTCGACCTGCTGGACAGAGCTCTGTGGGTCGGAGAAAGAATGTTATGGATAAGGAAAAATAAACAACCTTGTGAACTACTGCTGAAGAACTCCACGTCTTTCTTCAGCTACTGGGCTGTGAGAAAGGACTCTTGGGGGTGTCCTGACCCCAGGAAACCTGAGAGCTCTTGAAGGCTGAATTCCATAAAAGTTTATTGCTAAATTACTAAAATGAAGAGAGTGGACTGTAGGATAAAAAGCACTGACAATCTTCTGGGGCAGATGTAAAGTTTCAAATTGAGGACTTGATTCTGCTCTGCAGTGGATTTCCATAGCAAGGTTTTCATAGCAGGGGGGATACAGGAGTGTTTCTATTAGAAAGTAGTCTGTTAGTAGTAGTTTCTATAGAAAACTATTCAATGGAGCTGGTACCAACCAGCTCCAAGACAGAGCCACCACTGGCCAAGGCTGAGCCCATCAGTGACAGTGGTAGTGCCTCTGGGATACCTGATTTAAGAAAGTGAAAAAGTTACTGCACCAAAGCAATTGCAGCCAGAGAAAGGAGTAAGCATATGTGAGAAAAGCAGTTCTGCAGATACTCAGGTCAGTGTAGAAGGAGGGGTAGAAAATTCTCCAGGCACTGAAGTTGGATTCCGTCTGCAGTCCGAGGTGTAGCCCATGGTGAGGCAGCTGTGCCCCTGCAGCCCATGGTGGGCCATGGTGGAGCACAGATCCACCTGCAGCCCAAGGACAACCCTATGCCAGAACAGGTGGATGTCTGAATGAGGCTGTGACCTTGTGGGAAGACTAGCAGGACCTAGCAGAACCTCTGGCCCCATGAAGAGTGGTGCCCAGGCTGGAGCAGGTTTGTGGGCCAGATTTGTGACCCAAAAGGGGACCCAGACTGGAGCACTGCATTCCTGAAGGACTACAGACCATGGAAGAGACCCATGTTGCAGCAGTCTATGAATAACTGCAGCCTGTGGGAAGGACTCATACTGGAGAACTCTATGGTGCAGGGGAAAGATTTCCTCCCCTATGGAAGATGCAGTAGCAGAGACCATAACTCCCATTACTGTCTCACTTGCACTGCTAGGGACAGGAGTAGAGAGTCAGAATAAAGTTAAGAAATTAAGCAGGGAGGGATGAGAGAAAACTATTTTTAAGATTTGGGTTTACGTCTCATTATCCTACTCTACTTAGATTGGTAATAAATGAAATTAATTTCCCCAAGTCTGTTTTACCCATGAGAGTAACCAGTGAGTGATCCTGTACCTGTCCTTATCTCACCCCATGAAGCCTTTCTTTGTATATTGTCTCCTCTGTCCAGCTGATGCGGAGAGTGACAGAGTGAATTTGGTGGGCATTGGGCATTCAGGCAAAGTCAACCCACCACATACTTTTTATGGGAATTCTTTCTTCTTTCCACTATGCTGACTATAAAGAATCCCTTAGCTATATGACTGCCTCTATATTGACAAGGAAGTCAGTTGACAGGAATATAGATAGCAGAGGGATAGCAGAGGGACTGGGCTGACAGAACAAGGATATTTGCAACATTAGGACAGTATGGGAATATAAATTACATGTTAAGAAAAGAGTACAATAAGCAGTCATATGGTGATAGCAATAATTAGGTTCAACTGTTTCATTTGGAGAAAAGACAGAGGAGAATATGAAAGAGTTGTACTATGAGTGACATGAAATAGGTGAAAAATGACTACTCACTCTATTCCAATACAGTAAGAATCAAAAGAGCATACTAGATGGCAGGTTCAAAGCAAAAACAATACCAACAAAAAAAAGCATGTTTTTTTCCAAACAACCTGCAATTAAGCTGTGGCATTCCTTGCAATCGAATACTGCAGATGCTAGAAATCAATTATTTTGAAAAAAACCCCTATTTTTTAAAAACCCTTTTTAGAAAAGATAATTGACTGTTAATAACCATGAATGCCACCTCCAAAATATTCTGCAAATTATTGAAAGTGGGTCTAAGGAAGAACTCTTGCAATCTTTAACACCATGAGATATGTTTTTAATCACTGCCAAAGAAGTCATAGATATCTTAAAATTTAAAAAATGAGCAAACACCAGCCTGAAAGCATGCTAAACTATCTTGAGCAAAGTAGAAGAATAGGAAATTACAATTGAACAACAGCAGCCTGGGTGTAGCAATTGGAGTAGCTATATTGAAGACATAATTGTGATTGTGTGGGACAAAATTATGGAAGTTGTGTAAGATGATGAATAGTGAGAAAGAGAAAGCAGTGCAATGAGCTTGAAATCTGTCATAGGAATCAAGACTGCAGACATAAGCAGATCCAGGAGATGGGCAAATAGTTTAAGTTGACAGATACAAGATCTTCCACCACGGCTGCAGTAAGGGTATATGGAAATGAGTATCAGTATTTTCAAGGATGTCTGTTAAAGGACCTTTTTCAATGCAGCCAGTAAGAAAAGGAGGAAGCCATACACAGGAACATACAGGGACACAAACCTGACCACAAAATGATAAGGAAGGTGGTAATTACAACCAGGTCTGGTCAGCCACACAAATTGATGAGGAGACATTGAGGGCACAGGAATGTTTGTTCCAGCAAGGTTAACTTAATTGGGAACTTGGTCAGTTGGCAAACCAAAGGAACAGTGGTAAGCCAGGAAGCCAGATATACTGACACACACCTGACTAAGCAAACATGCCAACAGTGACAGTAAACTAACCTTGCCAGTCACAATAGCTGCTGAGCTATCATGCAACTGTGCCCACCACTTTGATGAAAACTCACCTGGGGTTTTCAGCTACTCAGTCTGCAAACCCAGGGGTCTTCTGGTCATTCTGCAAATCCAGGGGCCCTGAGCCATGTGGAGTGAGAGAATCAACAGAACTGTGGAGGGACAAGTAGGGGAAGGGAGAGAAAGGAAGGACAGAGATAAGGTAGACAAAAAGGATAAAAAGGGGTCTAGTTGTCTGTAAAGAAATGCCACTCAGTATATTCATTTGGCTTAGTCCTGGTGCCTGATGGCCACAGAGTGGCCAGATGAGTGGGTCTCATCTTCTTGCATCTTCTTATTAAAAATTCTCTTATCTTCCTCTCTACATAAATGCTTGCACTGTCCCATGTATATGCATGCTGCAAGAACTCAGTGTCAGGTACCTGGGGAGACCTGCACATGCCTGTGTGTGAATGGAATGTGGTGCCAGCCATTGGAGTAAACCTGGGAATTTGAGTGTTCCTGGCCTGTGGCATCAGAGATTAGAATGAGGAGGGGGATCCCAGCACAAGCTAGAGAGAGCAAGAAGGGGCCCCTCCTGTCATAGGCAGGAATAGTGATTGTTTCCAAAACATAGGCTGGGTGGCACTGGCGAGAGTGAGCAAGGTCGACATTTTGAGTGGCCTGAGCAGGATCACAGATCACAGGAGATAGAAGGTTAATATAATAAAAACAAAGAATTAACCCAGAGAAGGAACAGTTTTATGAAACCTGCTTTGAAGATCTAAATCTTTATCCCTGTATTGGTTCCACTATTTCTCACAGATATATTGAAAGTCTTTTTTTTGTTGTTGTTGTTGTTGTTGTTGTTGTTGTTGTTTTGTTTTGTTTTGTTGTTTTTTTCCAAAACAAGCAGAACTAGTTTCCTAGTTTTAAAATGCACCTTAATTTGACTTCAAAGGAAGTCATCCTTTGAACTTGAAACAAGCTGCATGAAGATAATTATGATTAAAGCAAAAAAATAATTTTCAGGTATCATATAATTTCTGTTTGAAAAAGAATGCTATCAGATATTTTTAATGCCAACTCCAGGCCTCAGAGAGTCTACAGAACAGGAAGAGTAACAGCTATTTCAAGTCAAATTTGCTGCAAATGTGACTTCACTGATCATGAGCAAGTACTTGCATGGCAGACACTGAGAGATTATTAAAACCACTTTCATTAATAAACTTTTATTAAACAATTCAAATACCAGCTCAGCCATCACCTGAGAAATCTGAGAAACTGAATCAACCTGTCTAGAACTCAGGGACCCAAGCTTCCAAATTCATAAGTGGTCAGTTAAATACAAGTGCTTAACAAATAGAACCCAATTAGAATAGGGAAAAACTGAAAATCTGGGAATAATTTGGAGAAGAGCTAGAAAATCTTTATCAGTCACAAAGCGCATATAATAATTTTACCCATACTATAATAATCTTGCCTCATCCCCACTCTAGACACACTACTTCTCTTCCTTCACAATTTTTCAGGTTCTGGAGACTCCAGCAGGTTACTACACTATAAACACTCCCCATTTGGATTGCACCTTGAGCTAGCTGCATTTTTAATGCCTTCATCTTTCCCCAATGAATCAAGATTAAGCAAGTTAAACAAGGTGCAGGAGTGGAAAATGGGGCAGTGGTCAGGCATTCAATCTCATAGAGGAAGCAGCTGGGACCTTTCATAGCAGTGGTCCCTTCTGAAAAGTCAGTTACTGAAAAAGTGAGCTGTTTGTGCTTCTGTCTTCCAGCTCTCCATATTGTGCATACTGTCCCCACAAATTTAATTCAGGCACACTTATTAAGCTTCAGCACTCACCACCTCCCACCCTCACATCAGCTGCTTGGGGAAAATTTGTTTCATAACCATCATATGACAAACCATTCACTTTTCTGGAACACGTTTTGGCAGATTCTACATGCCTTTTACCTTGTCAGACCCAGCATCTACGGCAGTACATTCCACAGCTATAAGAAACTTCCTGTTCAGCTGACTAAAAGCATGTTGAGTTGAAAGAATTCCTATTCTCCCTATTCTCTAGACTGCTGAGGTCCAGAGTGAGTATTAAAAACAGTATTTTGGGGGTTTTAACTGAAATTAACTGATATGTGTAAATGTATTTTTTTCATAACAAATACTGTCATACAGCCTTATTACAGCTATTTCCTACAAGAAAGTAAAAACTCCCACCAAAAGGATTCCATCTCTTCAATACCAAGAAACTCATATTTAGACCAATGGATGCTTTGGATCAGGCCCTTTAGTATTTGGCCAATTGTTTCCCAGGGAGGACTGCTTGGAAACTAATCAGGGAGATGCTTAGGAAAGACACTAGTTGTATTGTCCCAAAGTCCTTGTTTGCAACTTCAAAGCATACTATTACAGAATGCTGAAGTACCAGACAATACTGATTTCTGCTTCCCTCATAACAACTTTGACTCCTTAAGAGAAATCAAAATTTTGCTTTGATACTAAGAGTGAAAAACATAGTCTATTACAGTGCACTAATCACAATGTTTATAAACTATTTGACAACACATTCCTTTCACACATCCAGTGTCTCACTTTTTTCACTTCCAATGAACAACTTAAAGTCAGACCTTCTTTTAAACTTGTAAACCCAGCACATCAACTCTAAACAGAGCCTTCATGAAACAAGGGTGGAATTCAGATGTTAAGAATTAAGTGCAAGCCCAAATGAAGAACTAACAAATCTGTCACGTTGTTACTGTTTTACTGTTATATTGAAATGCATTAAAAAAAGGTTATTCTTGTGTGCAACCTAGCCCCTACACTAAAATGGGCACAATCCAGATTCTCGCTCCAAAGAATATAGATAATATAAATATAAAAATGATGACTTTTTACATTATTTTTAATAATTCTATTAACCTAAATGAGAGTTATTGAGGTCTTTTTCAGACATTCACCTCAGCACAGTTTATTAACTCAAAAGATTTAGAAGGTAACTCAGACCAGACAGAAGCACAGTTTTCTCACTTCTTGCAGGCACTCCAACATTTATTTTTCCCAATCACTGCAGTGCTCCCAATGGCACTTAGGTACATTCTTTACAGCACATGCAATTTTTTTCTAAAAGCAGCAGCAGCAGCAAATGAATAGGGCATCAGGGCATTCAGATATTACTCCCTGACTGCTGTCCAGAGCAATCAGCAAGCATTTGGAAAAGACTATCATTAGTCACTATCAACACAGAGCCATTTCTTTCAGGATCAGAGTAAATTAGTGATTCATTTCCATTCTCATACTGACAGTCTCAGACTCCTGAAGCCTTGCAAATGCACCTTTACAACCACACTCTCCACTACTGAAGAGCTAACAGACTCAGTGAAGTCGAATGAATACTGGCCAGTACAGGCTTTATTTTCCACAAAATTCAAGAACCATGGCACAGCTAAATCTAGCACTATTTTGACCTTCTCAGTGAGTTTTACTTAGCTCTTGACTACACCAAAGCTAAAAACAGCTTGTAAAGCAAGTTACCATTATGTATTTCCATTCTAAAGAAACATTAAATTGCTCTTAGAAAATTCAGCTCAGTGATTATTAAATAGAGATCGACATATTCACAAGAATTTGTAACCTTTTATCCAGCAAAGTAACTACATCTGTCAGTAGAAACAAAACATTTTCAAACTCACAAGTTTGTATGTCACTGTTAAATGACAAAATAGTATTGGCTTTTGCATTTATGTATTGACTTTTTCAAGTTATTATTGACAAGTTATTATTTCAAGTTATATATTGAATATTATATATTCAATATATAACTTTTTCAAGTTATATATTGAATATAACTTATTCAAGTTATTATTATTATTAAAGATTTTGATATGGTACAATTTGTAATTCCTTTAAACTGCTTTTTGGTACAATATAATCTGTCATCTTATGTATGCACTATATAGCTTATATAAATAGCAGAGTGATAAACATATATCTTAGGCCTTATCATAATACTAAAATAGAGATTATGTAATGTTAAAATGCTTTTATTTGTGTAACTATCTCAGATAATGGTGTGAAATAGCTTTGTTGTTTCTCACAGTTGTGGACTATCTTATCTGAATTATAACAGTGACAAGGACCAGGGCACCAAGAGAAAAATTTACTACTGACTCTCCAGTTATTAGGAAGTGTCAAAACAACAGAATGGAGCCTCAAGAAGAAATAAAAGATATTGATTTAATCTACAGGATGGCATGTCAAAGGTTAAAACCAAGCAAAAGAGTTCCTAGAACATGTAAACTCACAGGAATTTTGAATATGTATAAACCTCATTAACAAGCATTAATGAGGTTTATACAATGTAATGAAACGTATATAAGAAATGCAATGAAACGTATGTAAGAAAATTGCTTGAAGCTAACGGTGTGCTTTTGGCAGATTGTCAAGCACCCCAGCAATGGTATTGTCCCTTTTATGCCTTATTAAACTTTTATTTAAAAAATTTAAATAGTAACCCATGTTTCTAACAGTTACAATTTTAAAGCCACATTCAATTTATTATAGTTACTCATATTTTAAACAAGGGGTACTAAGTTGCTTTTGCAAGGATCCAATGGAAGATGGCACAAATTCTACCAGAAGTACTTAAAATCATGGACCTTGGGAACTGCTGATATGATGTCAGGACACAAAGTGTGTATCCTACCATCAGCAAGACATAGAACCTGCTTCCTTGTACTATTTATTCCTGTTTATTCCTTCATACATTACTAAGCTTTTGCAATGCTCTTGAATAAAAAATGACACTGCCCTGGAGTAATAGCTTATGTAGATATATACATATACCTCTCTATATACGTACTTTTATATATGTAGGTATCTCCAGCTAAAACTCTATTGCTGAACCAGAAACTTCATGGAGCTTCTGAGAGCCACATTTAAAAACAAGCTGATGACCAATCCTTTTACTATTTGAATACAATGATGAATATCTCAAATAAAACAGTAAAACAAAGATTCATATGAACTAGTTAATCATGTCTAATACAAATCCAAGTGGGAAAACTGATAATGTCCTACTGATGGAAGAACTGATGAAGGGACTAAGAAGGCCTGTTGTATTGATAGAGGGGCTAGGAAGGCCTGTTATGGACAGTTCCTGATAAAAACAAGCACTGGTCCCCGATACAAGTAAGGACTAGCTACCTGGAGCATCTTAAACTGGCCAAAACTGGCTTTGTGGTCTGGAGAAATGCCAGGGGTCCAAGGAGCATGCCTGAAGAACAGAGATTAAAAGTTCAGCATGAAGAAGAGGAGCTTACTTCGTCCTAAAGCCCCCAGCCCACGACCACCAGGAGGCACTAGGCAGATGCAACCAGGAGGAGCCAAAGGCAGGGACTACGGAAATTATTTCCCAGGACTCATTATAATAAACCCTGCATTTTTGGGGAAAAGTTATGAATGCATGTATAGGCTTTTCACAATTATCTTGACTATGAAACGTCTTTGTGTATAAAAGCGAAGTAAATCACTACAATGGACGTGCACGTTTGTAGTGGAGTGATTCCCCCATGTGTCCAGTATGCTGAACAAAAATACCTACTCTACAGCCTTGCTGGTTGCGGAGTCTTTTCTCTGCATGTCAGAACTGGATTTAGCTTAATCTTTGCATTCCAACTTTAGACAATGGGAATAACCGCAATCTGTTTTGCAGGATTACTCTGTACAGTACAAAACTTTTATTTTTACCTTTCAAAAGCTACACTCTTTTTTTGTTTTGTTTTTGTTTGTTTGTTTGTTTTGTTTTGTTTGTTTGTTTTTTGTTTTGTTTTCCACACTCTCCAGGTGCAAATGCATTAGGATGTCAGTTCCATGTTTGTTTCTATAGGAGTAGTATAGCCTCAATTTCCCAAGGTTTGTCTTAGTGAGAGGAAAGCTAAAGTCTTTACAAACAATTTGATGGGTGAAGGTGTGGATGTTAACATCTTTGAAATGGGTCTTAATGTCTCTTTAACTTTGGGCAGCAGGTTTGTTGCAGAGCCCAGAGACCTTGGCTCCTGAGATAGACGAGTGTCTGCACAAGCCTGAACTTCTGAACTTGGGGGTAAAATGACAGTAGGTTCAACGGGGATATGTGGTAGGTGATTCGGGAAGGCTGTACCCTCCTAGTACCTCAGCAATAGGGAAAGGAAGAGGGCAACACGTGGCCGAGAGTTTGGGATAAAATAAGAGACTGCACCCCCTGAAACCTCGAGAGAGACAATCCCGAGGCCATGCGCCCCTGTGGAGTTTCCCCCTTTATTCGAAAAAAAGTTGAAGGACTCCTCTTTTTGGACATAAACCTCTGGTGTTTGATGGAATATTCCTGGCATGAGGCAGGACACACTTTGGCTGATTACACCATTCCGATTTCGCCGCTAACTCTCCTCCTCTGCCAAGTCAGTTGCTCCACCTTTTTCACAACTACTTCCTCATTCTGTTGCCACCAACCTTTGCCTTCTGCTAGTGCGGTAAAGCAATGCTAGAAATCAATCTGACAATTTCCCTATAACCACAGCGACTCCCGCCCGGCGGACAAAATGGCGGCTTGCCCTTTAACCCTGTGCATCCACCCGGCCCCGCTGGCAGCGGCGCTCAGGGAACGACGGGCAAATCCCTCCAGGCACACGCAGCGTCTCGAAGCCGGCGCCCGCCGGAAGAGCCGAGCCTGGCAATCGCGCTCGGCCGCGCTCGGCCCCTTCCGGGCCCGTTCGGACCCGTTCGGACACGCTCCGTCCGCCTCGGGCTCGCGCGGGGGCGGGGCTTCCCCTGGCTGCCCGCGGAGGCTGCGCGCGCTGAGGGAGCCCCGCTGTCGAGGCCGGGTCGCGGCCCTGGGGACGGGAGTGGAACGGGACCTGAGGGCACGGAAGCTGTGGCTGTGTTGCGCAGAGGTCCCGGCAGCCGTCTGTGTCTGTCTGTCTGTGTCTGTCTGTGTGTGTGTGTGCCTGTGTCTGTGTGCCTGTGTGCTTTTGGTTTAGAAACCACGATGTGGTTTTTTTTCACCCTCAGAATCTTTCCACAGTGAAGTTTTCTGGTCCTTAAGCCTCTTTAAAACTGGTTTTGATTGTTAAGGTAAAGTTTCACTATGTTTGGAGGTGGGTGGGATGAAGATTTGGAGTAACAGTATCACACCAATCAGAAGAATTTCTTTCCTTTGTATTTTCGGTAATAATACTGGTTTTCTGTACAGCATTAAAGTTCGATCTCTTACTTAAATTGTCTTAGTAGTGGGAGTTATGCTCTCAGGCATTTCTATTTTCTTTTTTTTTTAAACTCAGAAGGCACAATGACTGACTTTGAAAAGAGCCTGCATCAGGACATGGTTTCTCAGCTGCATGCCTTGGCTGCTGCTGGGGACGCCGCCAGGCTGAAGGCGCTGCTCCGGCGCTCCCCGTCCCTGGTCAATGCAGCCTCAGGGAATGGCTGGACAGCCCTCATGTACGGTGCTAGAAACGGACACCTCGAGGTTGTGGAGGTTCTTCTTCAAGAGGGGTAAGCTGTTTAGGAGACCCCATTCAAGAGCTCTGTTTTGCACCCCCTTTTCCCCCTGTCAGTTTTGTCTCAGAAGTTAACTTACCGGACAGATAATGGCACAATTTTCAGGGCTAAAACTCATGTGTTCTGTGTCAGTTTATAACTGGGTTCTGCTGTTGCCTCATGCTTTTCATATTTGCTAAGAAAGTCCAAAAGTTATAAGCATCTCTAAAATTACTCCTTTGATAGTCAAGGTTTTGTTGTCACTTTTCACAGAGGCCAGCATAATAGAACAAAGTTTGCACCCTAATTCCAGC
Source organism: Urocynchramus pylzowi (assembly GCA_013397555.1). Taxonomy (NCBI): domain Eukaryota; kingdom Metazoa; phylum Chordata; class Aves; order Passeriformes; family Fringillidae; genus Urocynchramus; species Urocynchramus pylzowi. The sequence goes on from VZRH01002148.1 coordinate 200,360, forward strand.
CACTGTATTGAATATAAATTGGGTGTATTTGGTGGTTCCACTTAAATTTTTCCTCTAAACTTGATTTGTAATCCACTTGAATCTTTGTTAGTGTAGAATGTTTGCTGACTCTGCAGTAGGACATCACAGACTCACCTTTTCCAAAGTTACTTCAAATGGAAAAGGTTTTAAAACTAAGTTAGGATTAAATGCGTTTAACTGAGTTTAACATTAATCAAGCCCAGGCTGTTCTATTCTGACCTCCTAGTTACAGAAAAAAGCAAGTTTAGTTCAATCTGTAATTAATGATTAACTTCAGGCATAGCATTCCATATCCTCCAGTAATCATCCCACCCAGTCTTGATTTTTTTTTTTTTCAGTCATACCCAAGACCTGTAGCCTCTTCTTGGGCTCAGTGTGGGGTATTAGATGAACCACTGGTTTCTACTATAATCTGTACATTCCTGTACGTAGAGGTATCTTAGTGCCAGATTTTGTGTATTGAGGAATCTTTTGAGATGCTGGGGAATTTATCAGTTGGTAGATAGGATAACAGTTGTTTAATTGAAGCTTTTCTTAAAAAAAAGTGAATATCACTTTTAAATGTCCTTTTCGTGGTTGCTGTGTTAGGCAATTGAATGTAGTTAATGAGATGCTGCTGTACCCTCATTGGTCTTCTTTTAGGTAATGCTTAGAATAATTATTTTGTCAATTACAGTTGCTGGTTATACAAACATGAATGTATATGAAGATAATATTTCATAACAGTACAGAGAACAATTCTAGAAATCTAGACAGTTGTTTTTTGTCACAGAATTGTAGCATCATCGAATATCCTAAGTTGAAAGGGACCCACAAGGATTAAGTCCAGGCTCATAGTCCTGCACAGCACTGTCTCCAAGGATCACACCGTGTGCCTGAGAGCATTGTCCCAACACTTCTTGAGCTCTGTCAGCCTTGGTGCTGTGAGCACTGCTCTGGGGAGCCTGTTCCAGTGCCCAGCCACCCTCTGGGTAAAGAACATTTTCCTGATAGCCAGCCTAAACTTCTCCTGAGAGAGATTCATGTAATTCCTGTGAGTCCTGTTACTGGTCATGAGAGGAGTTGCTTTAGCAGCAAAAACTTGTAATTTAAGTTTTGAATAGTTTTCTAAACAGTATACTCAAATTCCCTCAAAAACTACTGAGTTTAATATAAAATCTCAAAATTATCTTGTCTGTGGTACAGTTACCTGTGTACCTATTAGTATTAGCAATACTAATATTACAGGCATCTTCTGGTTTTAAAGACTGATGAGTCTAGTGTTTATTACATAATTTGTAGTTTACAGGGACATTTCTGTTTTACTTACCAATTCAAGATTAGCAAATAATTAAATTGTGTTAATTTGACCTCCCAGTCAACCTCAACCTATTTAAAGTTTGGGTTTCTTTTTGGTTTTAGTACTTAAATGTATGTGATAAGGCAACGTTCCCTTACCTGTTTCACCTTACAGACATCTGGGTAACTAAAAAATCCCTACAGGAACCAGCTTCTGTCACTAATGAGAGGCTTGATTCTAATTTTATGGTAAATTTTATGGTATTCTTGATTCTAATTTTATGGTAAATCATGCAATATCCTGAGTTAGAAGGGACTCACAAGGATCAACTCCTACAGCTGTGTAGATCATCCCAAGAATCCCACCATGTGCCCATGTGTTTGAGAGAATTGTCTAAAGATTCCTTGAACTCCGACTTCGTGTCCTGTCACTGGTCACCGTAGTGAAAAGATTAGTACCTGCAACTCTGCTTTTCCCTTGTGAGGATGTTGGACACCGCAGTGAGGTCTGTCCTCAGTCTTCTTTTCTCCAGGCTGAACAAGCCAATTAACCTCAATAAAATTTTTTATTGTAAATGTTTTGTTGCTGCTTCCAATAGCTTCTAGAAACAAATGCTTGTTGGGCTTCTTTTTTTTCCTTGGTTTTTTTTCCATTTTGATTACTGATTATGAGGAACAGACCTATAGCCTGACTTTCAAAGCTCTGGTTTTGAGCCTTTTTTTTGATGATACAGTATGTGGAATTTTAATAAATTCATTGCCTTTGTACTACTTCATGAATTTTGGTGAATGATAATCTGGAAAGGATCAACAAGAAATCACATTTCTCATTGACATAAATGTCAAATACAGCCTTGGCAAAAGAAGAAGTATAATTATATTTTGTCACCATGATGCTAAACATTTTGCCTAAAGATTATCCCAGTATAGACAGAATGTCTAGAAGTTCTTGTACCTTAATAGTGTCAGATGTGTATGCTGTAAGAATAACACAGCATCAGGACCCTTCCTAAACATATTTACTCTGGTAACCTCAGCTCTTTTCTATTTATTCAGGTGTGACAGATCCATCGTTAATAAATCAAGGCAGACAGCTCTGGACATTGCTGAATTTTGGGGGTACAAACACATAGCTAATTTGTTGGCTAATGTGAAAGGTGATCAGAAACCTAGCTTTTTGTCAAATTATGTGAAAGAATATGAAAATTATTTTGGCATGACACTTCTGGACAGGAGGAGTGATAAAAGAACAGATTCTAAGTGGCTAAGTGAAAAACAAAGCCATCCAGCTACAGTGTACATCCTCTTCTCAAATCTAAGTCCCTTGGTTACTTTGGGTGGGGGAAGAGAGAGCTCACAGCAACCAGAAGTAAAGCTTTGCAGGCTGTGCTACAAGGATGTGGAACAGTGCATGAACCAAACTGAAGAATGTACCTTGATTTTTCTTGGAGTGGACCTTCAGTTTGACATGAACCTGATGGCTGCTTGCAATGGAAGAGTTCAGCAAGAAGATGAAGAAGATGGGTTAGTTGCTTGGTTTGCTCTTAGCATAGATTCTGCTTCTGCTGAAAAATTTAAACAGAAGCATGAGGACTGTTACTTTCTTCATCCGCCGATGCCAGCACTACTGCAGCTACCTGAAAAAGAAGCTGGTAAGGTGCATAAAATGAAGCAAGTACAAGATATATAATCAGAAGGATACACTTTGGTATTCCCTAAGGTATAATTCAAAGAAAAGATAAACCACTGCAAAGAAATTGTGTTTTCAGTGGCTTTAGAAGCATTTTGATTTTAAAAGCCTGGTAGTGGTTTTGTGAAGAATTTTGTATGTAAGAACATGTGCATTTGCAAAGGACTAATTTCTGCAATGACAGTATTAGACCAATTGATCATCATGGGTTTTAAACAGTACTATCTAAATATTAATGCACAAACATTATAAACATAAAGGAAAAAAATATGTCATTACTGAGTCTTTGGTAATGAAATTATTAATTAAAATTAATAATTACTAAATCAGTAATTAAAATTAATAATTACTAGATTATAATTACAAGAAATGAGAACCTAAGTCCTTCATAACAGTGTGTTGGATACTCATGTGACAAGGAATTGTTGAAAAGTCAGGATGCCAAAGTGAATTAGTGTTAGTAAGGACATTAGCAACAAATGTTGTTAATGACTGCTGAGTAGCAGTTTTTTTGTACATAAGGATAAAAGGAAAGCCCAACTTGAACCTTAAGTTTAAATGGAACAATGCATTATTATGTCAATACCTGTAGTAGGCATAAAATGGTCATCTGAAAAAGACTTGATACATGTAATTTTGGCGGTTTGCATACACAAAGTGACTTCTGTGAGGAACAGGGTATATTGGTCTGGATGAATTTGTTTCTGAATGTGTGTAAATTGCCCTGTAGCTCTTTAATACCATGTTCTATTGCATTTGCTGTGCTGCAAAGAAAAAGATCTGCATAACTCATACTGCTAAACTTCTCTTGTAGCCATAATTATGATTCAAACCACACTCTGATTTTTTTGTGTTAAACCTCAGTACGTAATTTTTCTATGCTTTTAAAAGCTTAACATGAATTAGTATTTGATTTTGTGCATTCTCAATGTATTGTTTTAAAGGAGTAATAGCCCAGGCGAGATCTGTTCTAGCATGGCACCACCGTTACCGATTCTGCCCAACATGTGGGAGTGCAACCAAGATTGAAGAAGGGGGTTACAAGAAAACTTGCTTAAAAGAAGATTGTCCCAGTCTCCAAGGAGTTCACAACACATCATATCCAAGAGTTGGTGAGAGTACTCATTCAAAAGTGGCTTACTTGTAAATCAATTACTTGTAAATTGCTATGCATGTACATCAATTTATTTCTAGTTATTTCAGCTGCTTACTTCTGTCCTGGGTCTTCCATACTTGTTTCTCCACAGGCTATGTGTGTCTCAGCTCTGTTTAGGATTAAGTAGTTCAGGCTTCTCTTTCTTGAACTAGTCTGTGATACAGAATTGTTGTGACAATGCAAACCTTATTTCAACAAGTAATATAAATTAGAAATTCCAACAGTATATATGAGATATTAGCAGTATAAAGAGTCACATTTTACTTTTTTACTTAAAACTAGATGACAGTAAAAAGGGGAAAAGATCACGAGTTGATGGGGTTGCTTAGACCAATAGGAGAAAATATTAAGTTAGAAAGAAAAAGACAAATACAATGACCAGAAAATTTGTCAAAGTGCAGCATCATATGAGAAACTGATAGCAAAGAGTAAACAAAGTCAGAGGTGGAAAGCAGTCAGTATTTAGTCAGTATTTGCGTTGTCAGCAAAGTTATTTGGTGTTTAGTCAAAAAGACACTCTTCAGACCTCTGTGGTGAAGAGAAGATGATTATAAATGAGTTTGTTGCAGGAATGGTATATGCTGGATGCATAGTTAGGTTAGTACTGATGATACTCTTAGCAGATTGTGTACTTTGGTTACAGGTAATTTCTGTCATGCATTTCAAGCCTTGGTTAGTAAGCTGCTTCTAAGCATGTATGTTGCACAACCAAATAAAGTGGTATGTTGCATGGAGGGTAACCCCAAAGTGAAATGAAGTAACAGCTTGCTCTGGGCATTTTCACAATTATGATTTCAATACTGTTTTTGTCTTTATATGCATTGATATGGAATAGACTAGAAGTTTTTACTGCATTAAGTCTCTCAAATGTTGAAATATATTAATTTCATGTCCTTTGCAGATCCTGTTGTGATAATGCAAGTCATCCATCCAGATGGCAACCATTGCCTTTTAGGTAGGCAGAAGAGATTTCCCCCAGGAATGTTTACCTGCCTTGCTGGATTTGTAGAACCTGGTAAGTAATTTCATTTTCCTTTATCAAATGTATTTTCTCAATAACAGTATTATACCTTTACAATTACAGAGAAATATGATTTGTGTTATCTCAGATTGAAGTTTTTGGCTTCCTGATAGATTGTCACAATAAATACTCTTATTCTGTACTTTGCAGCTGCTGATGTATTTAAAAAAAAAGCGAAGAGCAACTTGAGTAAATAAAAATACTGATCAATTTTCAGATAATGTAGTCTTAAATCACTACTTAAATGAAAAAAACAAAAAAACCACATCACCTTGGCTGGTGATACTTAGCAAAGGATTTTAGCATAGGAAAAGTAAGTGTTAAAGTGTAAGTTGAAGCTAACATGAAGTTAAGCATATGTTTATGTGCTTAGGACTTGACTGATTCTATGGAAGATAAGTAGAAATTACATAATTCTGAAAGAAAAATAAAGAGATATTTCAATAGCTATGTCAAGCAATAATAGTTGAAATTAGTTGCAATTATAAGTACCTGCAGAACAACTTATAAAATATTCTTCTATTGTGAACAGATCTTTATCACCAGTGAAATTATAGTGACTAAATATATTCAGTAAATATATGCAGGTTGACATACAGTGACTGCATGAATAAGTTTATTCAGGTATCATTTGAAAGAAGTCAAGGTATTTATTTCTGGTGGATGGACCATGTCCTGTAATGAACCTGTAATCAGCAATTACAGCACAGTACATGCATGCCTATGTAGGCCGGTGACCATCAGCATTCCACACACATACTTCTGCAGTTTTCTATGGATGTGGAAGCAAAGCTTTCCATTGTCGTTTCAATTTACAGTATTGTCTGCATGTGTTAAGACAATGAAGAATGAGTCTGAGGCAAAGGCAATAATACAATGCAGAAATGTGAGCAATAATTCTAAATCTCTGTTGTAATTCTAAATACTGATTTTTTCCAGTTGTAGTACATGCTGTTGCAATCATACTGAAAACCCAGAAATTAACACAGTGCTAGTTACAAATAAACAGATCAATGTTTCAAGAATAATTATAGGAATTATGTATTTTCTACCTAATTTTTGACATTTTAGGTATAGTGATAATGGTTTGTGTGTATAATGAATGATCAATTCAGGAAATAAATATTATTATGAGAAATTACTACACTTTATTTTCAAAATTCCATTTTGCTTTGGTGGCTGTTTTACCTTATTAGACTTTTATGTCTTGTGCTGAGGTCTTAGGCGTGATCTGTGAACTGGATCTTTATAGATAATTGCCTTGGGCAGTTTCAAATCTTTTGAGTCAGTTCAAAGCACAGCATGTGATCATCTCTTGGAGTATTTTCATGAGCTGCTTGTTCTTTGCCCTTTTTGATTAGGTGAAACCATAGAAAATGCTGTTCGAAGAGAAGTAGAGGAGGAGGCTGGAGTCAAAGTTGCCCATGTTCAGTACGTTTCTTGTCAGCCGTGGCCGATGCCCTCCTCCCTAATGATTGGCTGCTTAGCTGTTGCAGTGTCCACAGAAATTAAAGTTGACAAGAATGAAATAGAGGATGCCCGCTGGTTCACTAGAGAACAGGTAAAGTTCAATTTCATTTTCTTCTTCTATTGATTAGTCTGTGACTGTATTGGTTCTGGCATACAACAGACGCTTGCTTTTTCAACAAGTCAAATGAGCATGTGTACTCTTCATTTTACCATACTTCATTTTACCATACATAATACAGTTGCATTATATTGTGGTTGTAGGTTAGACACAACCAGAAAAAGACAGGTATTCTCAGTAATGTCTGAGTTACTTGCAAGCTCATTTTATGACATTTTTGCAAGTTTGCTCTTCACCTTTACCTTTTATGAGATAGCCAAGTTATTTTCACCCATTTCTTTAGCATGCCTGTGCTTTTCATGCAGTAGTAGTATTTAATAACATTATTCATTACAGTTTCTCCAAACAGGCATGCTACCAAATTTGCTGTGAGGCTGGAAGTTAAAGTAAGGACTCTGGGAATTCATTAGATTGAACATCTTTTTTCATGCAGTACTATTTTAATACTCTTATTAAATGCAGCTGACTATGCATTAATAAGAAATCCTACACTTAGCTTCCATCAGTAGTTAAAATATAGTCAGATAAAAGTGAGGCAGAAAAGACTTTCACAGAAGTATTTCAGTTCATGAGTAGAAGGAAAGATTGCTTGCACAACTTAGATTTCACAAGTTTTTCTATAAAAAAAACTTAGGAGCTAAGCTTTCAGTAACACTGGACATCTGCCTAGCAGTTGAAAGTGTTTTGACTGTAAGTCACCTTGAAGGCAAAGTTAGTCACCTACAATCTCAGTGTGTTTCTGTTAACACTGGGAGCATTATTTTAAAGGAATGTCAGTTCTGAATACAACTAGTCACATGCTGATTGGCGTACAGCTGGAAGTATGCTTCAAAAATGTACTGAAAGGGTATTCACGTGTTACTTGCAACTGCTTCAGAAGACCAAGAAAACACATCTCTGTGGCACTACATGTAAACATTAAAAGAATTATTTTTGTCACAGTGTAGAGCACCATCTGGTGGTCCTTGCCATAAAAAGGCTTCACAGAAGCCTTAAATAGTATACTAGTGCTCTCCACAGTTCTGTTGGGAAGAAGTTATCCTCTGGAGCCCATTAAGCTCAAAAATGTCATATTTCACACAATGTTGGACTTCCTCTGCATTTACCTTGGAGAATCTCTTAAGTAGGTCTTTAATAGGTATAGCAGTGGTAGACTGATGGATCATTATAGGAAGATAATATCTGCATTAATACAATGTTAGATTCGGTAGAGTTTATAATGCTGTCTTCTAAAGATAAAAAAATCTGCTTTTATTGCAGGTTGTGGAAGTTCTCATTAAAGGAAACCAGCGTTCTTTCTTTGTACCACCAAGTCGAGCTATTGCACACCAGTTGATGAAACATTGGATTGGAATGAATGCTAATCTTTAGTTCAAATAATTTATTTCTTTAAGTTACTTCTTCTATTGAATGCTTAATTAGGAATAAATTAGAACTGTTTGTCTAGTGAATGTGTAACCAAGTGATTTTTTGAGCCTTTACATTGGTTTCAAAGCTAAACTGTACAAATCTTTGTAGGTGTTTTCAGACCTGAATTAGATTTGGACAAAACCCAATAATTATCCCAAGCAAGCAAGCACCAAATAAATAGAATTGGTACCTTATTGTGTACAGGATGTGTTTCTTGTTCGAGAATGAAATGATTATGCCTTTTTCTCTTAAACTCTTTATGCTTGATTTGATCTTCCCCCACTAGAAGGAGTCACAACACTACAAAGAGGGCTGTCTGACCTTGCTGCCATTTGAATTCTCTACTTACATCCTCTTGTTTGGCCTTAATTATTTCTTTCTCATTTTTGCATATCTCCATTTTTTAAATTTGACCTTTCAAAAATCTGCATTCAGTGCTGAAAGCCTTACCAAGTATGGTTATTTTAAAATTAATAGCATATGTAAATAGTGAATATGTGGTACTTTGTATATTTTACATTAATAACCTAATTTATGTTAATGCTCTAAGCAGAGCATTTACTTATCCGTTCTGACTTGGCCTGCACTTACCTTGCAATTGTACGTCAGCCTGAATTTAAAGGTATAACATAATATTTTGTTTTTGAAAAAGGTGTTGGAGAACAATCCCTGAATGCCTAAGTATTAGTGTTTTTATAAGATAATAATGTACTTATTGATGCTGGCAGTGAGTAATTTCATTCTCTGATAATTAAAAATGAAATTATAGAATAATGGAGAAGGAAGAACAAGATGTATCTCAAAATATGCACACAGTTCTTTATAGAAATAGAGATGCTAAGGTTGTTACTACTATTAAGAATCTTATAGTTGAAAGAAGTATATAAACTGCAGCTATAAGACTGGGATAGTAATATGTTAATTAAAATATTTATTTATGTGTTTTTAATGCTACAGTTCAGATTTGTGCCTTAATTTATCAAGTTATTTAAGATAATGTTGATATTCTAAAAAGAAAAGTTTACCAGTTTATTATGAATTTCATTATGTAATAGTTCATTGTCTGTCATTCTGCAGTCATTGCAGTAATATCAAAAGAAATGCAAATGACCTGAGGAAAATGCAATTATAGTGACAAATGTAAACTTATTATTTTATGATTTGTTTATTTGGAGTAATTTAAATTGTTTTTAACAGTGAATGGTGTCATATTTTTTCCAAAATTCTCAGCAACCTGGAATCAGTAAAACTGTTGTACAAATCGTGATTCTTCTTTTTCTTCCCCATCCATGTCACTGCTATGCTCAGCAGTTTTCACGGGTTTTCTGTGAGGCAGTACCTAAGAAACTTTAAAGCAAGAAGCCTGCCTGAGAAATTTGGAGTATTTGACTATTATGTTGCTGCATTCTTTCCCTCATTTTAGCCATACATACAAATAAATACAGGTTATCTCTTGAGGTGTCTGGCAAGGAGAAGGAAGCAATACACTGCTTCCCTTATAAATTGCTTTTACAGAGAAGGCAAGTTATGGAAAGCTGTCGTAGGCCACACATACCAGCAGGACTGCATGGTAACAGTGGCAATTATCAGTTTTAGGTTGCTCATGGAGTAAAGGAGAGTATTGGAAAGTATGCAAAAAGGGATAGAAGCTAAGCAATGAAAGGAAGTTTCAACTAGTGCTGTGGTGATTACATTCAGAGAGATGAACAAAGGAATGAGGAGGCAGAGGGAAGAGGGAGGATAAAGCATAGAGTAAATATAGGTAGCATAAAAATAAGTAGTTTATGGCTTTGAGGTTGCTAAATGTACATGACTAAGACCCATAGGAATACTTTTGGAACTATTGGAATAGTTTTTTGTGTAGAAAATTATGGTGAGTGGCTAGAGATGGGCTTCTAAAAGTGAAACTCCAAACACAGTATCCCTTACCAATACTGATGTTAATAATCTGCCTAATCTTTTTTTGAGAATCTGTATACCGGTATATATCTGCAGTTACAATGCTAATAAGTAAATTGAAAATGTACACTTTTCTGTATGAAGAAAAACAGAAAAATAATTTTCTGACAAAAGGAACAACACTTAAATAATCTCTGATTTTGAGAGTAATATTTAATGATCTTTCAAGTCTGGTAACTTGAGTATGTAAATGATTTTTAGTCTTTATACATTTTCAAAATCTAAGCCAAGCTTTTGAAAAAAGGTTTTGAAGCTTTCTTTTCCTTTTTCCCTTACCAACAGAAGAATTCCATTTGCAGGTAGGAAGACAAATCTCTCTTGTTTAATAAAACTAGTTAAATAAATTTAATGTATTTAAGAAAATATTTTTCCTGGCTTTTTATTGCTTAATTTGCCCTATTTGTAGGTGAAGGTTTGAATTTATTTCAAAATTACCTATACATTTTTTGAAGGACAGTTACTGTTTGCAGTTTACATAGGAAATGTCAAATTGAAGAGCCAGATGCTGTGATTATCTGGCAACTACAGCAGATCAGGAAGGTGACAAATTAAATTCAGAAGCAGTTGAACAGAGTGTAATGGTTCTGACTGGTGTATTGTATGGGCAACACCTCCAGAAGGTCTCAGTAGTTCAACTTACTCAAAAGACAGCAGCAGCTTTGGAAGCAGGCTATTTGTTGCCACAAAGTTAATGCAATAGATTAAGAGAATAGTGTTATTTACTAAAAAGAGTGGTTTTTTCTGCACTGTGAGTAATGATCTGTCTCTTTTCTCCCTTGCTTGTACAATGGTATCAGACCAAAAAGAATACTCAAGACATCAGATGTACAAGGCAGAAAATTCTGGAGATGCCTTTTATTCCGGTTTCCCTGTGTACTAAAGAGAACTACCTTCTATTCAATATGTAATTTGAAAATATTACTTACTTTATCTATTTTTATAATAATTTGCAGATAATAGAAATACTAGCTTAATAAAGCAGGAAAAGATAATTAGGTCTTTGAACACAAACCAAAATTGATACTTCTAATGAAACTGTAATCTCATGCAATGTAATGACATTTTATGTAAGTATTAATACTGGTTATGGTATTTTTACAAACTTTGCATTTGTCCCAATAAACATACTTCTTTTAATTAATTATTCATTCTGGATATATATAAACATGTGAGAAATAGGAGCATTGGCAAGTCAGTAAATGATTGCATTGCAGTCTGCAAGATGTGAGGGAAAAACGGGTGGATGTCAACAGGCTGATTAAAGGTAGACCAGTCATGATGCTTCATGGAATATACTAATCAGATTCTGAGCTTAGCAGACAGAAATAGAAAAAGAAGTGGAACAAGGCTGTGAACATTGCTCCCTCTTTTATCTTTAATTTTAATTAGGTAATCTGATTGATTAAGACTTTTCAGACGGAGCTGATGTTTTGTAGCCGCTGGGTAATTTAGTTGTTATTTTTATTTTCTGCTTTAGCTGTAAAGAGTTAAATCAGTGGTAGAACTTTATTGCTTCATTGATTTGCAGGATATGTGTATACTGTATATCATTGCTGACTGGGTTTAATGGTACTGATGGGGGTAACTCTAAAGAAAAAAAGAATTGAACCTGTTATCCTATTAAGCCTTAGCAAGACAGCCAACCCATCCTTCATGAGCTTAGAAAAGCAAACTGTTCACAGACAGTCCGTAGCTGCAAGCATCTGAGGAAATGAATATTGGCTTGTGGCAATGGTAAGTATAAACTTTTCTTCGTTAAATTAGACTATTTTAGTTAGTATTCTATAGCTACTAATTGTTACAATTTATCATAGATTTTGTTAAATAGGAATTCTGCAAATTTTTTTTCAGAGTAAGAAAATATGACTGTTTTCCTAAATGATAGATTTTTAAGATGGATATTTGATTCCTAAATCTGTATTGGTTATCTTATTTTAGCATATAAGTACTATAAATTTAGTGGTATATAATTTTGGAAATTAAAGCCTACCTGTATGAACTTGCATTTGTTAGAAGTATTGCCTTTCTGCAACCAACATTTCACATTGGAATATGAGGAGTGCTATGATAAGACTACAGAATTAGAAGTCAAGAAGGAATATTGAGAGTTGAGTTGAGAGAAGAGGATGCTGTTGAGTAGAGAAGCTTACATTTTCATTTTTCAGCACTTAAATAAGCCTGGATAATAATTTTTTTCCTCCTACCATTTCATCATCCTGCAAACTAGGCTACCTTTGGTAAAGTACACCCTTATTTCATTCTAAGGAGAGAAGCATTCCAACATTGATCTAAGAAATGTAGGTATTTTCTCAAGACCTCTGCCAAAGCTAAAAAAGAGTGTATGAAATAAGTGTCTCAAATTCTTTAGTCACTCTAAGTCTAAATTGTTTCTTACTTATTTTCTGTGAATTGCTCGTCTGGAGAAAGTGACCCTGGAAACTGCATGGTCAGAAAATATGGTTCCCATTTTAGACACCAGATATCAAATCCTAGAAGTTAGGATAGGGTGACAGATTTTGCCCATATTGCATTCTATGAACAATGGAATATTTTTCATACATAACTGTAATTTATATTTTATAGTCCTAGACATTTTTGAAAATAAAAAAATTACCTCCTTTTCAGAGAAAATTTTTATAGTGTACAATTACTCTGCAGGGTTTTTTTTGGTGGGATGAGTTTCAAGTATAAGCAAATACTTTGAATTTACCTGATTTCTGTTAAGAGGGACAAGGAATTCTGAAGCTCAAATAAATTGGAGTAATTCAGAGACTGAGAAAGAATAATAGTATTGCACTGACAGTAACATCTTTGACTATAGGAACTACATTTCATTATTGGACATGGTTGTTATAGTTGTTATTGTTAACATATGTTATAGTGAGATTTCTACTAGTTTCACTATCAATTGTTGCATCACATCTGGAAGGTACTTCCCATACCTGCTGTCATTTTTGGTACTGACAAAGCATGAATTCCATAGATAGCACTCTAAATGTCAGAACAACAAACTCACTGACATGAATAGGCTAATCCAGCTGATACTCAGTTTAGGAGGTTTTCCTTTGGTCTCTAAAATAGGAATAGCAGATGTCCAATAATGTAAACAGAAATGGCAGAATATGTGATTTTTTAAAAACACATTTTCAGAGCTTTTAATGAAGGAAAGTTATTTTATGCAGTAGAAAAGAGAGGTCATACACAGCAAATTCTATTCTCTATTTATAAATATGTTTTTACTTATATAATAATAGAAACATGAACATCCATTGTAGTAAAGTGTAGAAATATTAATTATTTAGTAATTGTGTTAAAATCATGATGGAATGTTTTATAGACCATTTACAGCACAGAGGCTACCTACTAGTCTGTTGCAGTGTAAGGCAGTGCACATTTTTAAATGAAGGTAAAAATGAAAAATGTTGCTGCAGAAATTAAGTATCTCCAACATCTAAAATAAATGCTTATCTTTTTAAATACATTATTTTGTCTTTTGTTGCAAAAGCTCAAAATAATTAACCAAAAAGCAAGATTACTTAATAGGTAGACAGGAGCTTTACAGGACACAAGTTTTACGTATGATTTTGCAGAATAAAAAAAAACAAAAACCACTGACTTCACTTCTCCCTAAAAAGGCAGAAATGCCTGTGTATATACAGCCCATGATTGCTAATCTGTATTTCAATACAACTTTGCTGGCACTTGCATTCTCAGTGCTGAGTTAAAATAATCTTGAAAACATTTGACTGACTGCAATTGTAGTAGTATTTTCTGAATCTAAAGTGAAGAGTACCCTGCCTGCAGGGAGGCAGCTTTAACATATTGGAGAGAATAATATAACTATTATTTCTTTTCAAAAGATTGGTCAAAATCTCTTCAGCAATTCACATTGTGTCCATTTCTGCTTGTAGTAAAGTGAGAAATAATGCAAAATCTAATTACATGGGGTTTGGGTTTTCTAAATGTGTGGATTTATGGCATATGTAATAGTCTTAGTTGTTCAGACAGTAACCTTCCTTCTGAATCAGAACTGAAGATATACTGATTGGTGTTTGCATACTTTTCGTTGTCTGGAAAAAAAAAAGGATCCTGATTTGGTGTGCTCATTAAATTGCTACTGTAGCAGTGAGGAACACGGACTCCCTCATGCATCTGAAGGAGGTCCCTTTACTGTAAAAAATTGCACCCTTTTTATGCCTTTAATCTCTACCTGACATAACTGAAAGCAAACCGAGACTTAACAGACAGAAGGCATCGATTGTCTGGCTCAGCTGCAGTGCTGCTGTCCGTGCGTCCTGACATTCAATCAGCTTCCAGCTCATGCACTGTCCATGTGTTCCTCCAGACAGTCACAATCTCACTTCTAGCTGTCACTCAGCTGACTCCTTCCTCGCTCTTGACTACCTCACCTCTCAACCCGACTTCCAGCCCTCAGCCTGCAGCTGTACTATTCCCTTGGGGCCTACTAGTGAGCATAAGCCTTAACCACGTTAATAATTATAACCCCATATCCTATATAACCCCGTAATAATATGTAACTCCATAAAATCTTTTCTTTTTTATTCAGCAACAAAAACCCACTAGGAAAAACTTAAAACAACTCCTAAAACATTAATAACAGTGACAACAATAATAACTATCACAACATTTCAAAAACTTAGAAGAGTAACTCTATACACATCAATGCAGAATGGTGTGGCCAAAGGCCGCACACACCCTGNCCGTAATAATATGTAACTCCATAAAATCTTTTCTTTTTTATTCAGCAACAAAAACCCACTAGGAAAACTTTAAACAACTCCTAAAACATTAATAACAGTGACAACAATAATAACTATCACAACATTTCAAAAACTTAGAAGAGTAACTCTATACACATCAATGCAGAATGGTGTGGCCAAAGGCCGCACACACCCTGATGGAATCCACTCCACATGATGGCCTGTGGAGATTCAGGCATTGCCCCTCCCCCATGTCAGCAAGGCCAGTGCTCCTTTCCATTCTCCAGTCAGTAAATCCTTTACCATCACAGGAGGTTTTAAGTGAGCCTTTGTGTCGAAAGGATACTGCCTTGCACATGCAGTTTGTCCCATCTCATAGCGCTTTAAAAAATCGAGAGCCTGCAAGGCTTTAGCCAGTCTTTCATGAGGGCACCCCAGCTCCCCCCCTCTTTGTGTCAAGCATGGATTTTGAGGTTTTATGGGCACACTCAACAATAGTACATTTCATGACATAAAATAGTTGATCAATGGGCCCCAGTACAACACCTGTTGCAGATTGATTTCACTGACCCATGTTTTTTGTGTGTTTCCTTTGGATGCTCTGTTCTCAGAGCTAAGTGGATACTTCCATATATCCACTGAGTTCTATTTGATTGGAATATGATTATTTTCAGACATAGAGTTCATGTTTTTATTAATTTTACAAAGTGCTATATGGTACTGTTACAGTCCTTGTAAACGGCTGCCTTCTTCCTTTTTTCTAGACATTTTGCAGACACTTTTTAAAAGGCCAGTTTTTTCAGAAAAATACATAGGTGAAACTAAGCAAGTGAAGACAGGATCCATTCCAGCTGAGGCAGAGAGTGAGAAACACTGCTAAGACAGGCATTTTTGATGACACATTTTGTATGTGTTTGACATAAACATTCTTTGATATGAAATATGTTCTACAGTACTTCAGAAATGTGTGTTCAGAACTTATTCAAATAAATTCTAGTGGAAGCTTGATAAAGAGAAAAAGGCAAAACTAGAAGGTACTTCAATAAGATGTATTTCAATGAGATAAGTAAAAGGTAAATCAGTGATGAGCCCTTTTTGCCTTTTTATATATATATGTTGGGCATCTACCCCAGGGTGTGAAATCTAAAGTGGAGAAAATGCCACAAACCACAATCAGTACGGAAAATAAAAAGAAAAAATCAAGTAGTAAACTTTAGCATTTGCCTAGAGATATTTGAGAATCTCAGATGGCTTTGGATAATTCTATTTAGAGTTTCTATGGGTTTAACTGTGTCAGTTACTTCACTGTGAGGCACTTCTCTGAGGTCACTCAGAGAAGTTGGGGATGCCCCATCCCTGGAGGTGTTTGAGGCCAAACTGGATGGAGCTTTGAGCAACCTGGTCTAGTGGAAAGTGTCCTGTCCATGCAGCAGTGTTAGGATGAGATGATCTTTAAGTTCCCTTCCAGCCTAAGCCATTCTGTGATTGTCTAATTCACATGGAAAATTCTAACTTTAGTAATTAGAGGAGATGAGCTAAGCAATGAAAGACTGGACCACACATAGCTAGTAACATGAGAAGTAAAGTCAAAGCAATGATTAGTATAGAGTAGAAGAACATTGTGAAATACCAAGAAACACAATGAAAATAAATGAGAATTAAATTCAGTGTTATTAAGTTCATCTAGGGAAACAGGGACAAAAAAGTAGGATTCTGTATCAGACGGGAGGAAACAGAAGGGTTTAATGTTGAAACACAGAAGGAAAGAGAAATAAAATATTCTTGTTTGAGAAAGGCCTGTTTTGGTATGCTGTGACATCATTGTTTTTAAGTCTGTGAGCACTGTAGAATTCAGTAGGGAAGTATTCAGTGAGGTGCCACTGAATATATTCATAGCAAAACCTTCTACAGCATAGGATTCTGAATTATAAGAAAGAGAATTACAATCTAAAAGGATAGTTTATATTATCCTGAAAGAACTTAAAATATTTTTAAAATTTATTGTCATCACACCATTCTGATTCATCATTAGGAAATATATTCTCCGTATTTTCCTTTGATTTTTTCCTTTGTCTTTTCTGACAGTCTCATCTTTATAGTTTCACTGAATATGGTTGCTTAGAAAACAAAAGAACACACATATTTTCACATAAAAATATATATAAATATATAAACATAAAGTAAAATAACTCCTGTGTTTTCAAATTTACTTCCAACCAGTGTTTTTAAGGCAACTTTTCCTGCATAACAAGATGAACTCAAAGCCATTAATTACATTAGTTTTGGTTTTGGTTTTGTTTTTTTTTTTGCTTTCATTATCACAGAGCTTGTCATCATCTGCATTAACCTGAAGGAAACAGCATTACAGATGTTATCAACAATGAAAATCAACACATTCTAGACCGAGATTTACCTGTATTTATAGTGGTATATAAATATAAATACAAACATTTCTAGATTGATCTTTTACTCAAAATTAGGATGTTGTTATTCTGAGCTAACCCAAGCACTAATCTATACATAAAGAGTAAACTATCATGTAAGAAACTGCCAATGGACTTTGGCTTCCATCCAGGCAAATGCTGAATGCTTCTATTCCCAGTTAAGCTAATTTGTCTCTTGTTCATCTAGTGTCCAGCAGTGGACAAAATAGTTCCTAGGCAAGGTCTTACCATGCAGTACTGATGCATACAACTAATCCTTGCTCAAGTCAATAGGTCTACTCATGAGTAGGATTCAAGTTGATGAGATTCCTAATTCTCTTAGCACATCTCAGCCCCAGGACCAATGAAACAAGAATAGACCAAGACAATGCGTGGGTAGAATAAATGAAAAGCAAAGAACGGGTGCCTCTTCTTATATGGTAGGCCTTAGACTAGAAAGGATAAATTAACATATGGAAATGTAGTATGGGCAGCAAAACTATTTGCATCATGAAGTTGTTTCCAATGTTCTTTTGAAATTTAAGGTATCAACAATTTAACACACTGCAGGTACAATAAAAGTAATATCTAAATACTATAATTAATATCCAAGAGCTGATAGACTGAATAATAAAAACTAATATTAGAGTTGGTAAAACTAATCACAAGTGAACAGTACAAATAATCATTATAATTTTTATCTACTTACTGCCAAATACAGAAATTATTTTTAAAAATACAGCCTAATCATCCTGTTAACCTATATTATAAATCTCATTTTCAACAATAAGGCAAAACCTGTAATCCTATCTTTATAAACAACTGTGACCTGTGGCTATTTCTACTGATGGTTTCATAGCTGCTTGCTCAGAGTTTTAAATTTTAGAAGGTATTAGACCATTTCCAAAAACCCTGACATGCAAAGAATCAGCACTATCTACCTTCAGTACTTTCAGAGTGTCCCATGACACCAAATAGTCATAAATTTGAGTAGTAGTAGAACTACTGATCATCTCAGACACAGAATTTGTTCTGCAAAGTGAAATGATATTCTATCATTACAGCCTGGCAAAATTGGACATTTCTACTATGAGGAAAAACTGAAATGAATATGATTTTCTTTATAACTGATCCACAGTCCTTTCTATCTCCTTAATATTCAAGCATCTTTCTTGCAGTGATTCTTTTGGGTACTTTAGGTACTTTTTTATTCTTCAATTTATCTTCAACCAAGCAAACTTATCCCCATAGCCATCATAATTCAAATCTGCTGTTAACTGATTACAGATATGCCTATTATTCTTTCCTAAAAATGAGGCCTTAAACACTTCATGTAAAAATGTGTCTCTGGCCTTATCTTGTATTTAGCACTCAGTATAATTTAGAATTTTTTTAAAGAGTAAACTGTGGTGCATACAACTGTAAAAGTAACCATTAAATATAAAAAGAAAATAAAGTAAAACAGCTGTTTTTGATCTGCAGACAGTTTTTAACAGCATTTTAGTAATGACAATTAGAAATTACATTTCCTGTATTGAGGTTAACCATTTCATTACTTACTATAGAAAAGGGGAAAAAAACCCATGAAAATGGAATTCTTGGGGAACAATTGAAAGTAGTATAGCAAATGCAAGTATTTTGGAAATATAACCATGAAGGTCAGGAAGGTGAAGGGATAGAATTGAGTGTGTAGCATCTTCCTTAAGCTGAATTGAGGAAATTCCTAGAAGTATAAACATTTTCCCAGTTTCACCTTAATGAAATATAACTGAAACCTCAGCTGTAACAGCCACTTTAGGGTTCTCTTAGTTCCTAAAATCATGAATATGTGCACCAATCTGCAGATCTTACATATGACACCTGAAATATGAGGTTGCTACTCATGGCATACTTGCATATGTTACTCTTTAAGACAGTATTGACTTTTATCTGAAACTGATGGGCACTCCCTCATGCACTACACTTCAAATAGATAATAGTCCTAGTTCTTGCCTCTGTGTCCTTTAAAGCCTTGTATTTGATTTTAAGCTCATTCTTCTTTCTGAGAACAAAGTTCAATTGGTTGGTTTGGCTGTCAAGCCAGAAGACTAAAGATTAAAAACTCCTGGAAAAATATCTTCAAACTGAAACTGAGAGTGCCTCAGTTTCCAAAGTTTCCAAACACATTCCAAAGTGCCTGATGTAAAATGAGTACACCATTTTCACAATCTCCCTATAGTGTCTTCCAAAAAGACACAGGAGAATTGCCTGCATTTTGCAGCCAGCTAACGAATGTATACTGGCATATTCAGTCATTTGGGCCGCACACAAACTTAAAATTTTTCAGAAGTAGAAATGACTGAGTCTTGAAAAAATTTCTTCCCAGTTGTTTGGCTAGCTATGTATCATGGTATACAGTGACATGTAACATGAGTCTTAAAATATCCGTGTAATTATTTTAAAAGCTTTATCCTTGTAACAAGATTCATATATCCTCATTATTCCAGGTAAGTTTGTGGCCTTAAAAATTCACTCATGCTCCCTCCACAATGATGTATTGCATGTTCTGATAAACAAACATCAAAAGACTATTATGACTAATGACACTTGTAATTAATTGATTTTTCCCAACAATAACTCTATTGATTCCAAGACCATGCCTATGATTTATTAGGTGTTCAAATACTTCTCACTTCAAAGAATCACTTCTCAAGAGAAGAAAACAATTAAGTATTTTGTTACACATATAAATAAGATTGAATTTAAAATGAATGCTTAAAACAAAGTATTAATCTCTAAAAATCTGAATCAGACAAAATCATAGACTGTAGATCACCCACTGCTCAAAGTTTCCACAGACTTTAAAGGGTATTGGTTTGGGCCCTATAACTGAGATCATGAGGTCTTGATTTTAAGATATTATTTGAAAATCTTCAAAAGTTG
Source organism: Urocynchramus pylzowi (assembly GCA_013397555.1). Lineage (NCBI taxonomy): Eukaryota > Metazoa > Chordata > Aves > Passeriformes > Fringillidae > Urocynchramus > Urocynchramus pylzowi. The sequence continues at coordinate 220,549 of VZRH01002148.1, forward strand.
TTCCTAAATAACCAAAAGAAGAAATAAATGCATTAGTACATGCTCTAGAACTTTTCTATTTTTTATTATAACAAGTTATAATAAAACAAGTTAGTAAACCTGAGAGCTAGAGAGCAAAATTATTCCTGAGAATCTTTCTCATTATCCAATGTTTTCCCTCCCACACAGAAAACTAGAACACAGATGCCCTTGGTTCTTAGAAATGAGTAGAAAGAAAAGAAAAAGCTGCAAGAGCAGAAAGAGCTCAGATTCCAGAGAATGTAAGTTTACAGAAATTTTTAATATAAAATAAAATCAACAGAAACATATGTGGCTATTCTTAATTTACTCATCAAGACAGAAATTCACTTTTGTGCCCATAGCTGTTTGTCAGATTGGAAATATTTACACTTAAGTGTGGGTACATATAGGTAATGTCTTGGTGAGGCTAGTTCTTTTATTTTAGTTAAGCTGATATCCTGTCTATTTCTGGCAAAGGCTTTCCAAATATATTGTTGTTCAATTGCCTCAAAATGGCATCATTCTTGGTGTAAATCTCAGTGTTGTCTTAGTTTAATAGCTTGTTCTAATCCTGTTTAAGTAGATGTCACTATTAAATTGTTACCCTGTAATGCACATGACCAGTTCTAAAAAAAAACCGAAGCAAGACAGAATTTTATGTCATTGTGTGAATGCCATGAAATCTTGCCTAGTACAGCCAGGAAACATTATTTTACTCTACTTAGATCAGGTAGCTGTGACTCACATGTCCTGTCAATGTGCCACTGACCTGCTTTGTGATTGTATTAATTAATCCCTTTGTTGGCTCATCTGTAAAAGGATTATGAAAGCCAGCCCCCATAGAATTTACCCAGACTGCAAGCAAGCAGTGGGATGTTGATTGACCCAGTGTGTTCACAGGAACAAAGTAAATATTAGGGGGAGTAATAACATTTAAAATACAGCTATTATAAGCAAATAGAATATCTTATCCCTTAACAAAAGCAAAACTTTATTTTAAAAAATTGCAAATATATTGAATTTCTCAGATGAGAGTGAATTAATGTGGCCCACCCTGTTTATCTGATTTCACATTACTTATCGGTAACTATGACAAAACTAGTTAATACTGAAATTTAAAAAATAATGTGGAAAATACACTAGATCTTAAAGATAGTGTAAGCATTTTCTATGAAAACTGTCTCAAAGCTAATCACATATTTATGATACTGCTTACCAAATCATGGGAAAATGTTTTTTTCTTTTTTCTTTTTTACCTTAAATTAGATGCACAGTTGTCACCCATTTGTAAATGCCAGCGAAGTGTAGGAAGCCTTGAAAATAAAGCACATGAGACTCTGTCTCACTTCACAGAGCCACTGGATGTAAAGGGTGCTGAAGAAGATGGAAAAGATCATGAAAACAAGAATCAGAGTAGCTCAGATACTTCTGAATATAGAGACCTTGATAATGTATCAGATATTGAAAAAAAAGGGAAGAAGAAAAAGAACTGTACTCCTAAAATGATCTCACCTCAGCAAGATGAAGTCTTAGCTACAGTAACTTTTGGTGAGTCAGAGGGCTCATCCAAAGGAAAAATTACACTGTGGGGCAAGACAGATTCTTCAGACTCCATTAGCTTGCCTGCTAGAAAAATTTCTGCAGAAGTAAAATGTGGCTCTTTTAATATGAAAGTAGAAATTAAGAACATTTCTTTGTTTGATTCTGAAACAAAAGTTGTGGATGAAAAAAGGAAGAGTTCAAAGATCAAGAAACGTCATGAAAGACAATGCCAGAAAAGTCAGTGTTCAAAATGTTCAAAGTACAAGTGCCCTTTAACTGAGCATTCAGCAGAACACAGGGGGAAATATAAGGGATCCTCTAAACATAAAATTCAAACTGCCATCAATGAAAGTCCCTCCCTGGAAATGAACATTGAAACAAAAGATATTCAGGTGGAATATACCAGCAGAAATAAAAATCTGAAGGTTAACATCAAAGCTAGTGAGCAGGCACAGAGCAAACCACTCAACAGGGAAGACAAAGATACATATTGGAGTGAAACAGATTATTCTGTAACAGAGGCACTGTGTAACACAGACTGTGAGTCACTGTTTAGCTTTCATGAAAAAGCAGATTATACATTCCCAGATGGATATATACTTCTTCCTCCACCTAAAGAATTTGCTGACTGTGACAAAATGCACCTGGATACAATTGCAGAAGGCATATCTTCATACCCTGTTAATAGCAGAAAGGAATCTGACGGTCTCACTACAGCCTTGAATATTTGGGGAGAAGGAAATTATTTCTGTAAACTTAACACAGAGGACTATGAAGACCATACCAATAAAAGGGAAGATTTTTCTAAGGATAAAATACTTTTCTCAAAAATAAATAATACTAATTGTCTTGTAGCTGTTAATACCTTGCCTAATCCAAATAATGGGAAAGAATGTGTTAGTAAGAGCAATGTATTATGTCAAGAAAGAAATAACTGTGACAAACACAGAGACAGAGGACTAAAAACAGCAAGAAGAAAGTCTTTCCCAGATACTACCCTGGAGGTACCATCACCAATTCACCCTAGAAGGGATTCTGGCTTTTACTCACTGCCATCCTTAAATGTATTGCTTAAGGAGACCAAAGCAGGAGATGTCCATAACAGGAAGTCACATATTCCTACCAAATACAAGGAACTTTGTAAGTGTCCTGACTTGACCTCCTCTCTGACAGAGCTTTGCAAGTATCCCAACTTGACCTCCTCACTGAGAAATTTAAGAAGTCTTAAGTCTTCATATCAGTATGCTTTCACATCATTTGATCATAATATTACCATTTATCCATCTGAGCCTGAAGAAGATGTCTGTCTAGATGGCACTTGTTTACTGAAAGACTATGCAGACTGTGTGGGGCAAGATGAAGAAAGATTAATGGAGAGTCTTCATTCCAGTGGTACTATACCTGACAAAAGAGAAAATGACCATGAAGAGCCTCTGGGAAACCTATCCATGTGGGAAGAAGACTCTGAGTCTACTGAAGCTTTAAATAAAGAGAAATCAGAGTACAACTCTGTAGAAGAGCATGTTGAATGGCAAAACAAAGCTTACCTGGTACAAGCCTCTCCATTTTCTACAAGTCCTTCAGGTGAATTCATTAATGACAAAGAAAGTACTAATTACGCATCTACAGAAAGCATCCCAAAACAATGTTCAGTTTTACAGTTAAATGTTCACCCACCTTATGCAGAGTCTCAGGTAACAAATAAAAGGAGAGAGTCAGTACTGACTGACCCTCTGGTGATAACTGGAGAAGTAGAAGGAAGACTTGTCCAAAGCAACACTACATTGATGCCTGAATGTTTTGGCTCTGCAGTGAAGAAAGAACCTAACCTTACCTGCAGTATACAAGAAAAATCCTTGCTGTCATCCTTGTTGTTAGATCGCAAAGAGAATGACATGAATAAAGCATTGGAAAGCCTTTCTGAGGTACAGGACGTATCTGGAGATGTCCTTGTTGAATCTGATTGCCATAATAACTCAGCACAGGTCTCTGTATTATCTACCTCTTCAGTATGCACAGAAAAGAAAGAGAATTTCACAGAGCATTTAAACATCAAGCAAACACTGGAGAACTTTTGCAGTAAACAGTCAATTGATGACAATTTTAGGAGAGAGCCTGGAGCAAATCAACTACCTCTGTTAGTCAAGTCCAACTTTAAAGAAATTGAATCAAATTTTGAAATGAAAGAAGATTATTATGAAACTGCAGATATCTCATCATCAGTAAAACATATTAGTCAGAAAGGTAGGTGTTACAAGACTTTTCAAGTTAATATCACTTACACACCTTTTGTATAGGAGAATCTGTTTTCTTGGAAAATAAATGTACATTAAAAGTTTACAATGATGCTGTTATGGTATATGTTTGGCCATGGGGTTATAATATGCAGTTTTTCTGCTGAAGATTCTAGGAACCATCTTGCAGAGCCAAGAAATCTAAATTAAAAAAAAAAAAATTAATGCAGCTTTGATCAAGAAGCAGTTTTCCTGCTTTAAACTGCCCACCCATCCTATACATCTAGTGAGAGAAGAAAATACCATTGCAGGAAGTAATGGTAAAAGCAATTGCCATGTCATATGAACTCAGAGCACAAGTCTGTGTTTAAAACCACATAAATCTGGCTTTCAATGTGATCAATATGAATACTGAATTTATATGAATACATCTCGGTCTTAATTCTGGCTGAAGATTTTCATGAAATGACCATAAGGGATCCTTTAACCTGCTTTTCTCCTCTCTTTTATATGTTTGAAGAAACTGCATATGAAAAAGGCTTAGTTTTAATAGCTAATATTTTACAAAATTTCTTGTCTTCCTTTTTATAATCCATCTACCCATATCCATAACTGGTCTTTTAAAATGAGTGTTTTGAAGTATAAAAATTTTAAGCCATCCTGGGACATTGCACACTACAATGTGAGCCTTTTACATTACGAATATGTACACACATATGTGTGTGTGTGTTGTTAAAATATCACTCCAAACACTTTAATTTTATTTTTTTTAGTATTATTCAGGTTATATGTAAATATATCTCTGATTTACCTCTCCAGAAGACGATGTTTTCAGCAGATTTGGAGGTTAAGAGGTTTATATAATTGAAAAATATACATTTTCTTATAGAAAATGTCTTATATAATCCTAGGTCAAAGCAGGTGAAGTTTTTTAAAAATCTTTTAGTTCACCATACCTGCAGAAAGATTGGTATGATCTCCATGGCTGTCTTGTTTGGCATTGGCAATGGAAATTTTAAAAAATACCTGTATTATTTTATACACTATATAGATATACTACATAGATTCATATTGCTATATAGACCAATATCTCAATATAAGTGTCACATTACCAATATCTCAGTATCAATATGTAAATTAGGGAATTGATGAAATGGAAATCGCTATAGAGCAAGGTACATAATTTAAATACTAAAGGAAAACTGCATGCCAAAATCCTTGACTTCTCAGAAATTAGACCTAAATGGTTAAGGACACAGTACAGAAGTGTGATATAGTTATGTTTTTCATTTTTATTTTATTTTCTCTTCTTTTATTCTCTCTTCCCTTTTGCCCCTTGCTAAGAATTATTTATGTGTGCTCTTTCATATACCTGTCATCTTGCTTTGGCCCTCTTTTGGTCCAGGGGGATATTTTGATTTTCGTTCATTCCTAGCAATGCTATGGAGGTCCTCCCTTAAATGATTAAATGTGTACATCCAGAATAGATTTTACAACTCATTAATATAAATTAAAATCCACTTTTAGTTTAAGAATATCAGCCGACTTTGCCAAGACACTGGGCAGTGTGGTACTTCCAGAGTTCTCCTCTGTTGCAGATGAGAACATCTGCAACAGAGGAGAAGAGATGCCACTGTGGTAAACAGGATGGGGGAAAGTCTAGAAGTCTCTAGTGTTCTGGGGACTTCATGATTATATCAGAGAGGAAAAGACCCCTGCAAAGGGCACTAGAAGGGCATTGCAAGAGATAGGTTTCCTGACTCTCACCAATGGTCTGGAATAGTGCCCTGGAATGCCCTTGCTGAGTTACATGTGATGAAGATCTGGCTGAAGCCAGAAAACGGCTGCACAGCCATGAGTGTATCTACACAGTCCTCCACGGAGCCTGTGGAGGTTGGACTTTCTCCCTATCTGACCCTTGCCAATTGTAAGACTGATCTCTGGGGCCGGTCAGGTCTGATCCAGCTAGCTCTGGACCCTGGCCCCTTGCAGCCTTACAAGGACAAAAGTAAAGGACTGGAGGCACTTTCCTCCTCGGGATGATCGTCCCACTTGATTGTGGAACCACTCCAGGGGAGTCCCAGGGAGGCCAAGAGGACCAGAGGAAAAAGAGGCCGATTGTGTGATAGCGGGAGATTTTAAACCCAGGGAAAGGAGGGTGGAGGAAAAGGACCACAGCCAATGGGATACAAGTGAGAAGAGGGACAAGGGGAGGAATATCCTGGGACAAATCACTATCACTGGGGTTTGGGGGTGGGGGGGAAGACCATGTGATAAGAGAGGGGAATCCCATGAGGATACAAACATACTATTCAGTGCAGAATACCAAATCCAGTGCAAAACAACAACTAAATAAACTATTAAGTGCAGTACAACAGCCAGTGGCTACAGTCACATTTTCAGTACAGAATGTAATACAAGATCTGTTTTACCATTGTTGTTTTATCTTAAATAATAATGCAACAATTAAGCTTATTCTTGCTTAACTAGAAAGAAATCTAAACCAGGAAAATCTGCATGCATATCTTGCAAGATTATTAGTATTCAAATAGCCTACCTATTTTATATACCTACCTATTGGCCACTTTAAAAATGTATGGTGCTAAACAAGATCTATTAGCAATTTATAAGTTTCTGCATTAAAATAGTGATGTTCTATGCTATGTAGGTATTTAACTAGAGATACTTCTACTTCTTGCTGCATAAAGGCCTCAATTAGTCTAAAATAGCTATTTTCAGAATATTTTCAGTATTGTCATTTTTACGTTTATATGTTTTCATTCTTGTATTTAGAATGTGGAAATATGACACAGTAAAATTACTTATACAAGTTGTGTCACATATTTCTCACAAGCATCTGGTTATAATTTAGATTTGAAATCAGAAATGAATAAAACCAGAAAATTGCCATTGAAGAAAGACACCAGAGCAAGTGACAGTTCCCAGGAAGATGCAATAGACCAGTGGGCCAGAAGACGGAAGCAGTTCAGAGACAGCAAAAAATGCAGTTCAACTGGAGGAAGCTCCATAAACAGCACAATCACTGAGGGATCAAGTGAGTACTTTAGCATTACACTTGGTATCTTTCCCCTTTGTGTAATTGGTAATATGACAAGGTTTTCAACGAAGGAAATTGTCTCCAGTTCACTATCTGAATGTCTGTGTTAGTCTCCAGTTCACTATCTGAATGTCTGTGTTAGTCATTATCATGAGTAACATGGAACATCCTTTGTGCTTGGTTAAGCAAACAATCTGACTAAAAACAAAAGTTGATTCTACCATGCATGTTCATGGTAGAACATGTTCAAATAATATGCTCAAATAATATTAAGACAAACTCTAGTCACAAACACGTCATTACGTGGCAGCAGGTTTGATGTTATAACAAAAACCATAATCGTGATACTTACTTATGTCAAAACCATGTTGAGCTGGGAGTCTTTCCTCCTTACAAAAGTAACCACCTGCTCCAACTTTATTCTACACTTGTTGCCTAGATTGTTATTCACTGTGACTCATACCTGTCTCTTTAGGAAATCTGTCACCTTGCCACATGCAAATTCATCAGCTTAAACTTCATGGGAAGAAATTTTTAAGATTAACTGCTTAGTTAATTTACATTGCATGCAATCCCACCAAGCAAGGATTGCGCAGGCTAGGGGGAACATATATGGTACTTCTTACTTTACACTGCCTTACCTCCCTTTTTGCTATTTTAGTAATATAAGAAATACTTTGTAGGGATGAAGAAATGTGCACTTCCCTGTGGAAATATTTTGTGCTACAATGAGTACTTTTCATATAGGAAATTTTAATTGTAGGTATATAGCCTCTTCTTCAAAGAGGGGAAAATATGAACCTATAGAAGACTCTGAACTCTAAGACTTTAGTGCAAGTCCAATAGATGATAAACTATAAATATGTTCCATGCCTGTACCAAAGAGGTAAATCCTACATTAATTCACTGCCTAAACATAGATTTCAGTTGCCAGCTGGGATACCAAGAGGGACTTGAGATATGTGAACCAGCAGGGAACCCAAGCCTTTTTGAAGTAGTAATTGAAGAGCAAGCAGGATACCCTCAGGTATCTAATGTGGTACAGGCCACCTCTGTTCAGGTAACTGAGCCAATCCTTTAGGTTTTAATGCCTGTTAACAAAGGAGAAGGCGTGACTATTTCACATGGAAATAAAGAGATTTTATTGGTAGCAATTTTCATTGTTTGCCCCTAAAACAGGTTGTAAGCCGTCATATTAAGACTAGAAAGTTACCATGTCAAACCACCTGTGCTCAAAAAACTTACCAGAAGCTATACACACCAGGCTAAACTATTCCTTTATTTCAACAGTTGAATATATTTCAACTCTTGAATATAAAGCTGGACCATAAATTTTACTAAGTTAGGCATGTGTTGGTTTCATAGAGAAAGCATATATATATATTTAAGAAATCAAACAAGTCAAAAAAGAGCAAGTTGGAAGAGCTAGAATTACTTACCTTGAGACAAAGTTTTGGGTAGCACATGGCATAGACTCAGAGTGGTCTCCAGAACCGGTGACTGGGCAGACAATTCTGTCACAGATTCTCACATCTAATCATTTTGGATAGTATGCCACAGGCCTGAGATTTCTCTCCCTTTTGGTTTGGTAACTTGACTGTTCCCCTCTGTTGGCAGACAACTCTGGCATGTGGAAGCAGCAGCTCTTTAAATTCTTACTTCCAGCATCTGGGAAGAATTTAAGTGCACTTGTGTGTGACACTTCAGCTTGATGTCTGTTCCAAAAACTCAAGGAGAAAAGAAAATAAATGTTTTGGTGTAATTCCATACTGTCAGCATGGCAGTGTATATAGTTTTGCCTATTTGTCACATTTTCACCTACTCTAACTCTACTAAAATTATAAAAATTCAGCATTAAACTGGCAAAATACTGTCCTGTACTGAGTTGTTTGGTGCTAGTCTAGGTTTTAATTTATGCATTCAAGGTAAAATGAGCATTAAACATATCAGCATAGTAATATTTATTTCTTTGCTAGTATCTTCTTAAACAGTTAAGCATGTAATCTCATACTTTATGCATAATAAGGGATGAGCCAGTGGGCCTGGAATATTTGTCTAGATAGACATGATTGAGCACATTTTCTAAGAGACAAAAGGACTGCCACTTAGATGTATTCAGGAAGTGACTTCTGAACAAATATAACTTTAATTAAGATAAATTTTCATCTTCTTTGTTTTTAAATTGGGAATCATTTTACATCTAACACAGGATAAACAAAGCAAAAAGATCCTTCCTCCAGCTGCATTAAATCTAGCTGCATTATACCAGGTGTTTTATACTGAAAGGTACATGATGGTTTTTTCCTCTCAGAAAGTCTATCTGTTAGCTCAGCATCTGATGATGTATACTTATATATGACTTTCACCATTCAGTCTTAACTTTGAAGTTCCAGCTCCTGGTCTGCTTGGGATGTTATTAGACTATTTATTTATATTCAATTTGCTGTTTATAACCTGTCACAGCCAGCTGCCTGATATCCTATTGCCTTGAGAGCCTCAACTTTAGCAGGGAACTAGAGTTCTCCTCCATCTCCATGTGAACTCATTACAAGACATTGTGAATGTAAATTATTATAAAATATGAATCTGAAAATCCTCAGGATAACACATCATGCACATATTCAACAACCAATGAAGGAACTAGCCAGGAGTTCTATGGTAAAAGAAAAAAAATAAACCACCACCAAACTATTATTTCCTCACTTCTTTTTTAAAAAACCTTAATGTCTGGAAGAGCTAAGATTAAGCAAACAGAAAATATAGTCATCAATGTCCCTGCATGGAAGATACTTTTCATCTTCTCTCTTGTCTTCTGATATGAACTGAACTCAGATTAAATTTCTAGATTTGTTTGATTTTCTAATCAAATGGGTCACATTAGATAGTTTAAAAACTAGCTAAAGTCAGATTTGTCTTAAAGAGTTGCAGCTCCTGTTTTTGACCACTTGCATTAGAACTTCACTTCTTACTCAAGTCCAATGTGCATTAGCCTCCAGTATTGTGATCTTATATTTGGAAATCCTTGCAGACTTCTCCTTTAACAGCAACAAAATTGAAGAACTCAGTACAAACATTACAAACATGTCACTTCTTGCATGCTGGGTGGCTGAAGTATCTTATTCTTCATACATTTTTCTCTCCTGAAATAACTTTTACTTGTTTTATCGTCATGACAGTAAATTCAGAGGATGCCCGATCAGTAGATCTGGGACTATATTCTGAAAATGAGGACAGAGGTTTTTATACAGAAAACTTTCATTCTGCTTCCTGGGTTTTCAGAGGAGATGATGTCTCTCCAGATAACAGTCCTAGATGTCTCAGCAAAAGACCTAGACCAGTGGCAAGTAAGTTGGCTAGAGCAACAGGTAATAAATGTCATAAACATTTACATATTTTGGGTATATATATACTCTGAGGATTTCAGGGGAATGACACTTTGGAGTAGATGCTGGTCTCTTATGCTAAAGACAGGAAAAGGAGCAACCCAAGAATCTAAAAGCTTATAAAAAATAAATAATTCTTATTTAGCTATTGACTTGCAAAATATCATCATTACTTGATAAATCGGTTAAAGTTCATAACTAAACCTCATGAGATAAGGATAGAGGCAATGTAATTCCATGAGTTCTTCAAGCATGGCAAAATCATAGAGATATTTATGGTTATAAAGTATTATAATGGACATAAAATCTGTTTTACATCAAACTTTCAGGCATAGTTGATCCATAAAGAAAATGGTCATTTGCTAGGAGTATGGAGAATTGTTCTCTTCATAGTTTAAATCTCTGTGAACAGATATAGTGAGCAACTTTTTCTGTGGGACGGGATGTTTTCCTTCATTTCTCAGATGTTAAGTTACTCAAAAGTAAGGCAGTTCAAAGAACTAAGACAAGCTGAAGCACCCCTATAGCTTTCCAGGAAATTGTCCTTTGTTGGAGCTCATAAATAATTCAGAATATGAGAGAAAACAAATGTCCACTATAAATCTTCTGATATGAAAAAATTCCCTTAACACACATGAAAATATTCTGGAAAACCATTTTGATTGCTTTTTATCCCAGGGGAGAGCTCAGAACTTCAGCATGATTGTTAAAGTCAATACTAAAGTATCTATTTTGGACAGATAATATCAATTGGCTGCTATTAAGGTAACCTTGAAAGCAGTTTCTGTCTTCCAAATAGTACACAATTTGAAGACAAAACAGTTGTCATAAATTACTATTGAATTGGCCTCCATTAAGAAAAAAAACATAGTAAGGTAGTAAAATGATCAAAACCAGACACTCCAAGAAATAAAATTTCACTGAAATCGTTCTTAAGCATAATATTTGCTAAAGAACCAGGCCATTTAAGTCGGAATAATAATACTAATAGATCCTGAGAAAAAGATGGAAGTAGGCAATTAGACCCTGATCTTCCTTTTTATGGAAGCTGATCCCTTTAAGTGTTTAATTCTGATGAGTTGAAAGAGATTTCAGCCCCCTTGGCAGAAGATGCTGCTGTGGCTGGGGAGGTTGAACTTCAGGAAGGCATTCTGAGAGTGTAGAGTGGAAGGATGAACAAAAGGAGAAGAAACAACTCTCCAAAATATAGAGGCCTTCTGAAATATAAAAAGAATAAAACTACAAGAAACAGATTTAAACCCTTTTGGGAAATTAGAGTGTATTTTGTATTTGCAGCATAGAGGTTTGACACAGAGAGCATGAGTGGTTTTCTCTCCAAGAACACCATCAGTAGAGTGGAATACCTGAGTACTTCAGCTCTTCATTACAAAGTCCAGGCATTTAATTAAAATTGCTGTCTGCCTGTGCCCTAACATGAATAATATTTGATTTATTTCAGTGTGAGGGGTGTCATGCCTGAGGACCAGCACTAAACAGCCAGGAATGATACTGAAAGCACCCCAACCATTTGTAAAATCAGTAACACTCAGTACCTACAAAAAGTTTTAAAAACAGACTGCTGCTTATTAAATTGAATGTGTAAAGAAAAAAGGTATCTTTCTTCCTATTTCCAGTTCGAGAAAGAACAGTGAAGATCGCTAAAGGAACTGGCAATTATCCTTGGGGTTTCAGGATCCAGTTCTCAAAGCCTATCCTTGTGACTGAAGTTGACACAAGTAAGTTGTGTTTGTACTGGTTAATTTCTCCTGTGGAAATATGTAAAAAATAAATACATAATATTATATACACTGATATAATTATATGATATATATATATATATCTACTTGATATAATATGATCTACATAGTATAGAACATCTGTTTTATATTAATTTATAATATTGATGTATACAATAATTTTCATAGTTAGTGAGTGCAAGGTGTTTGATTGCAAGAACTACTCATGAGCAACTGTCTTAGAGCCCCACTATCCCTAGCAGTAAATCAGACTCCACTACCCTTTCTTCCATGTCAGTTCATACCTTGTGCAAGCGCCTGCATTTTGCTTCCCTCAAGATGTAAAGTCTAAAACTTTTGCAGGCTGACATCCATGAATGACCATAAGCCATTAAAAATTAAAATGAGGATGCAGTGATCCTTCTAATATTTGCAAAAATCTTATTGGCTAGGGACACTTCTGCTTGGATCCATCAAGCCATCTGTCAGTCTTGACAGGTGGACTGTTAACTTCTTCTGGGAATTATGATGATTGTAAGGAACTCCAAAAGAAACTCCAAAACCCAAGTAAGTGAACAAAAAATAGCAGATGATTTTCAGCAAAGATGAAGATACTGACTCTAGAGAAAAATGAGCTAGTGTAACATGCCTTAATAATGGTGTTGGCACTTTCGCTCAGGAATGAGATCTTGGGAGTCACCACTGAAAGGTCTCTGAAATCATTGGCTCTGTGCATAATATCAAATTAGAAATCTGGCTAAAAGTTGGCTCAGTCAGTAACAGCAGAGAGAATGAGGCACAGGCAAAATGCCATTTTACTGCTGCCTAAGACCTTGGGTCATCCAAATCTAGAGCACTACTTGCTCTCTACTGCTCAGCATCTCAGGACAGGCACAGTAGAACTAGAAAAAGAGCAGAAGGTACAGGAGACTAGTAAAATAGATTCTTACTAAAAATAGCAGATACTATGCAAAATGTCATCCCATACAGAGAAGGCTAGTGCATGCCTTCTGGCATGGCATCTGAGAATAGCTCTGTCACTATTAGCAGCCTTATGTATTAGATTGTCCATCATCCTGACAACACTGGAAAAGCCTGTGAATTCAGGAGCCTATGAATTCATAAGTTCTTTACCTAAGTACAAATAAAATCATACATCATGCATACAATAGCTCTGACACCAATTTATCAGTACTAGTTAAAATTAAGTATGACAACTCACATTTTATATCACTCTTTTATTTGTATGTTGTTTTCAAATGAAGTTGCTTTAAAACAGTGCCCACATTAAAAAACAGGTTTTTTTCAGACAAGTTTGTAGTAAAATTATGTTCTCTCAAAATATAACTCATTTCATAGGGAAGAAATTCTTCAGTGAGAATGGGGAGGCACTCACACAGCTTGCCCAGAGAGGCTGTGGATGCCCCGTCCTTTTGAAAGTTCAAGGCAGGGTTAAATGGGACTTTGAGCAACCTGGTCTAGTGGAAGGGGATTGGAACTAGATGATCTTTATGCTCCCTTTCAGCTGAAATAATTCTATGATTTTATAATAAATATTTTAATAATATTTTATAGACTACTTATGGTCGTAAAAACTGATACAGCATGCTCAAGGCCAGCACAACCCAAAATGTTCTGACATTTACAAATCATTTTTAATACACATGAGAGTGGACTGGGGCTTTATTCTAAGCATTCTCAGAAATACACTGAAGGATCACATTTACTGCATCATAGGCTGCAAAATCTTTAAAAGCATACATTAAATGTTAAGGACATGAAATAATATTTTCCAAAACTATTATTTCACAGTACATTAGGAATGCTTATTTATAAATTAGAAGACAAATACTGTATCTGAGAAATTTGTAACTGGGATTTAAGTAACTGTGTCTTGGTGCCCATGAATAGAGCATATTTATCACCTCTCTAGTTTGTTTCTATTCCTGGCTGGCATATGTCTGAGCAATGTTGTATTAGGAATGCATGTGTTTTGCAATGGTTAACAAATAAACAAAAGGTGATACATTAAAAATCTGATTCAGTTCTTCCTTCACTGGGACCTTTTCAACTTACCATGTAATTTCTTCCTAAAGCCAAAAATCCTCAAAATGCTATATCCAAATTCTATTAACCAGCAAAGATATATATCAGTATAGAAGGTACTCTTTTGGGATTAAATTCAAAGTTTATGAGAAAAATAGGCATTTTTTTCTACTGACTCTATTGAGCTTTGCATCAGATCTTTCTTTGCACTTTAGGCCAAAAAACTCTCAGATACTGAAATGTCTATTTGAATCTTAAAGCATTTAAATCTTGATGGCATTTTAAATGAAATTTCTTCATTGACAGTGATTATCTAGGGTTGCACTAGTGTCCAAATCTTGAAGCTTCATTAACGGATAAGTAATAGGTTGGTCAGTAAAACTTGTTCCACCTCCAAGCTGGTATCATGAAGGCCCTAAAACATAATCCTTGATTGGTTGAACAGATACTTGTTTTGCTAGAAAAGTGTAATCATATAGACATGCTTGATATCTTAGCACTAAATACATTTTTGTAGGTTTTTTTTGGGTTTGGTGGTTTTCTTTTGTTATTAGTTTTGTTTCTTTCTCTTTTTCACTTTCTTTTTTCTTTTTCTTTTTCTTTTTCTTTTTCTTTTTCTTTTTCTTTTTCTTTTTCTTTTTCTTTTTCTTTTTCTTTTTTTTTCATTTTCTTTTTCTTTCTTTTTCTTTAATTCCAGATAGTGCAGCTGAAGAAGCAGGGCTTCAAGTTGGGGATATTCTGATAGCAGTAAATGGAACTGATGTCACCAGCATGCCACATTCAGAAGCTGCAAATCTGGCAAGGAAAGGTAATTCTGAGATCACAATAAATTAAATGAATGGGTCAGGTTTTCTGTTGTATGTTCCAAGTACATCCAGGCAAATGGGGTGATGTGTGCAATAGAAATCTCAATTAATAGTTTAATGCCTTACTATTTCATACAGTAGTATTGCCGATGTAACTTTTTTATCTAGAGCTTGTTTTTTAGACTCTTTTATCTAGAACTTGTTTTTTAGAAAATAATTTCCCAAAGAGCATGTGACTGTAATGGTTTGGGCTCTCCTGTTACAAAGAAAGTGACTCAGAAAGCCCTGAAAGTGACTGCAGAGACACAAATGCCTTATTTATGCCTTATACTTCCTCAGGGAGAGACTTCACATCTTCCTTCTGTTTCTCTGTTGCCAAGATTTGAAGTCCAGTCAGGAGATCAGAGAGTTTATTTCATGAGGCATCCTTCTGCACCACCACAGAAACAGTCAGGGACATTAGTTCAGTATATCCTTCCCAGAATTGTGATGACTAAAACCCAAAGATAGCTGTGTTTACATGCTGAAAATTAATTTACTGCTATTCCCTTATTTATCCCAGATAAAGTTGTGACAAAAGCTCATGGGAAATTCAATAAATAAAAATACTTTTACAAGGCAATGACAAATTTAGCTTGACACATACCATGTTCTTTAATTATAGAGCTGCCATTCACACTGTTGTATTTAAGAGAATGTTGAGTGTTTTAGCAGATAAATCTCTGATTACTGGTATTTTCCACTCCTCAGAGAACACCCCCTGGATTGAATCTTGGCACACCAACAGCATTCCCAAAGCCAAGTGTCCCCCAAAAAGAAGCCCAGCAAATGTTTTGCAGATGAAATATTGTCACAGTCACATTTCTCAATCTGCCTTCAGACATTACCACCTGCTCTTTAGTGTTGATACAATCAGAATTTCAGGCCTTTAGGGTCAAAATCATAGATATATTGATACTGTCAGCAAATATTGTGATGTTGCATCTCATTGATGATGAAGATAACATTTCTTTTTTTAATCTTGCAATCTGTCATCTCTTCCAAGTGCTTACCTTTTGCAAATGATAACTAGATGCTTTAGCACAGATTAGCTTCCAACAGCCACCCTCCTCAGTGAGGGGCACAGAAAAGATTACAATACTCCAAGGCATGAAAATGAAGAATCCTCAAGAGCATATGTAAAATGACAGAGACTGAAAGTGCCCCTGAGAGCATTTTCAGAAATTTTTGATTAAACCTCAATTTGTGTACACCCATTTGAGCAATGAAATTCAATTACTTCTCGTAACTGGTAAAATAGACAAGTGCCAAAGATGCTGCTTGCAAAGATAGGTCACAAAAATTATTTTAGATGTGTCTTCAGATAGCTGGCTCCATTTCTAGTTTTCAACACAAAATTAGTTTCGTTCCTGAATTTGTGTTAAAAGAAGGCCAAATGTCACTTGATTTATAATAAGCATTTATAATATGCTTCCTTGGCTGTTCTGCTTCTTTTTACTTCTAGAAGCTATATTGGGAGGACATGGTATAGAATACCGCCTTCCTGCTCCCTACCCTACATGGGTATTCAGAAATATTGACACATTTATAGTTTTGACTTATGTTTTCACATGCAATATTTTAGGTCCTGATATCCTGACTATGATAGTGGGATCAGACATCAGCCGTTACCCCAACACCCCCAAACCTACCTGCCGAGGATATCTGCACAAACGAACACAATCAGCAATACTGAAGGGCTGGAGAAAGAGGTGGTTTGTGCTGAAACATAATGGTTATCTACACTATTACAAACACAAGAAGGTAAGGAGAGTGGCTGGTGAGGAGTCAAACTGTGTCCTGAATTATGAAGTGTTACAGTTCTGTACTCAAATTTACAGATCGTTATCTTGACTTATGGTATTTACAGGATAACATCAATGCTACAGGGTTTTGCATGAAGTATATAAAGGAGGCTTGTTGGGTGCTCTTCTACAGTTCTCTATGCACCTTACATTTCCAGCAGAATAGCTGGTAGTCTTGTTTCTCTGCATCTGTCACGACAGACACATGAGCCACCTAATAAGGAATATGCTGCAGAACCACTGGGTATGCAACAAAACAGTCTGGCCAGTGCTTTATTTCAGCATGAGCTATTCTGGCATCAAAACCAAGCAAAAACCTTCACACTAAAAAGATGCAAACGTTCTTTTGGAGAGATTTCATTTTATCATAACCAGATCTGTCATCAAACTCCTGAAATGTAAAAATGCATACCTAGTTACATTTTTAAACATTTCCCAGTTTTTGATCAATTAAGTATCACAGTGTGTTAGATAAATTGGAGTGAGGATTAGAAGGTGCCCCATAATCTTACATTCACTAAGATTTAATTACATTTTCACTTCTTCCTTTCAACTAGCTGGTTTCTTTTAATTCATTTGTTCCTCAACTACCTTATTTGTTGCACTACGGAAATAAATATTTCAATCATGCAAACTATGTGCATTTGCTTTTTCTTAAAAAGAGTAAATACATTTAAAGCAATGCATAAATATAGCTAACTACTATAGAAATAGCTAACTACTGCTTATTTTCTTGCATTATCCAAGACTAGTGTCCTTCAATTACTTCTTAAATTATTTCATGCTGATTTTTTGCTCTCTGTCCCTGGACTCCAAAGAATACATTTCAGAATACTGAAATATTGAGGTGCTATTTTAGCAGATGAAAACACAAGGATTTTCTTTACTGCCTCATGTGATTACAGGGTACTCTGAAGAGTCGTTTAGTAAGAGAGACAAAGAGAGAAAGATACTTAAAACAAATACAGCTCTTCACTACTGAGAGATCTAATGCCCAAATGGCATAAGAGGGGTCTCAAGTGTATTCACTGGCACTTCTTTCTTTTGGTATGATTTCTCTCAGGATGTAAAAAGAGGACTGCTCATCCCCCTTTTTTTTTCTAAGGGAATTAAAAATAATATTTTTCATTTAACACAGCTTTTATGTTTTATGCCAGCTGCATGATTAAATTGGCAAGATTATGTTCCAGGCCTTGCCTCAATCTGGAGGGGAAAAAATTCACTTACTGTATCTAGGAAGTTCTTTGAAATGGTTAATTGAAGGCAATAATAATTCAGGAAGAAAAAAGACTTCAGGAAAAGCTGTCACTATCCAGCAAAATAACCAGGGTAATCAATTTACTCATCTTCATTCTGTTGTGAAGAGCATCAGCTTACATTGGTGTATTTCCAGTGACTCCAGCAAGGCCATGCCTGGTTTCAGTTGTGGAAGAAGACAACTTGGCTTTTTATTTAAGCCTGAAATGCAGCATATAATGTTTTGTAGTGGAGAAGGGAAAGGGTTATTCAGGTTTGCTTTAGTCCACATCAAAAAACACAGGGAGCTAGATTTCCTCATCATTGTAATCTACAACCAGAAATTGTCCATCTTGAATTTTTCTTTTCCTGCCTACCTTAAAAAGAAGATTTCTAGAGTTTTTTACATTTGACTCTCCCAAATTTGGCTCTTTTTGAGTCATCTCTAGCCAATCACACAGTGGTGAAGTGATAGCTGTTGGAAAATATTCAGTCACTTCCCATGCAAGGTTACTTTCTTTTCCCTCAAAGAGATGCTGCCAACAGATATCCTTGACTCTACAATCCATAGCAGTAGCTAAAACATATTTCTCACCTCAGTGGTTGTAGCTATGTTTGCCACCTCAGAACAGAGATATTTTTTGTTAGAACCTTGGTTTTGGTAAATTACTGAGATCAGCAGAAATAAATGATTTATAATGCTTTTGCCTACACTTGGCAACCATGGAGTTCCTCTATATAATCTACATGTCTGATCCCCTGTTGTCCAGAACACTGGATCTTCTCAAACATGCTAAATTCTTGTTTTTCAACATGCCCAGTTTTTCTCTTAAACTAAAGATGTCTGGAAATGATGAGGAGATAGACATGAATGTACACTTAAATCCTTCCGTAAGGCAAGTATAAGCAGACAAGTTTTTTGTGCTTGAACTTAACACATTTTTTCAGGGAAAGTTGAAAACACATCAACATAGTCACACACTGATCCTTTCTTTACACATAGCAAAGTTTTCTCCTCCAAAAGTACCATTTGCTGCTCATCACAGCAAAGGACCTGCAAAGTCACCACAAAATGTTTGTAGTGAAGACTTCAGTATAGGACAAATAAGTCTTAATCAGCTTTACTTGAGACCAATAAGATAGAGAAAGCAATCTACCTCACAGGAGCAGAACATCACTTCAACATGTTAAATCTCTGAGCTGTCATCAGCAAGTCACTTTTAGAACATGACAGCTAACTTGAAAAACTTAAAATATGTTGCAGTCTTCAGGATAAAGAAAACACTGGTCTTGTGACTTCATTAAAGAAAAGGAATATAATTTCCAGGACCCAGGAACAAATGGGCCATTAAGGGGTTTAAAGACTGTGGAGCATGCATTCATTTATCATGGGGACATACCTGCTAGAATGCTACCAGTGTTTGTTTTAATAGGAAAGCACAAGGATTGAGAAGGCATTATAGTCAAAAACTTGTTTCCTAAAATTCCTCATTACAAATATCCATCATGTAAGGAGTTCAACAAATTTAATACTGGCTTTTACAAAACCACTAAAAGTGTCAGTGAAAGCCAGAATTTCCTAGTTTCAATTCATCATTGCTTTCTTGCTAAGTAAGACTGGATTAAAAAAAAAACCAAAAAAACAAAAAAAAAACAGGCTCCTCTTTGATTTTTATCTTGCAGTGTTTCTAGGAATTGTTTTCAGCCCTTTGGACATAAGTAGACCCTGGTAAAGAGGATAGTGAGACAGATAATCTAGCTCCTGAAAGGCAATGAAGAAATAAGTATCATTGTGGCAATCGTCTAGGAGAAACTCTAAAAAGGCCTGTCTCCAACAGGAAAGTGTTATCAATGTATCTGCATGTCAGACATCCTTTCCAGAAGTCAGAGATTGATTAATTCTAGCCAAACCAGCTCTATCAGGTCCTTGTATTACTTTTGTCATTCATTCTGTTGCACTGTCCAGTTCCTTCAGCTAAGAATTATGTGGAACTGTAGTAGTTAGAAATAAAGATCTAAAGAGTATGGGTTTGTTGCCAGCATTTTGTATGGACTCCAAGTAGGAAAGTCAAGTGAAGAAGCTCTAATAGGAAGGAAGTAGGAGCAGTTATGTTGGAAGGAATAGTCAAGTTGGAAACTATTGCCCTGAGAGTAGAAAATAGCATCCTTTAGAGATTCAGCTGTAGTGAGAGACTGAACTGTGAATAAAGAGAAAATTTACTTCCATGTGTAGCCCTAAGTCTCAGAGGAATGGCCTTCATGATAGTTCTTGCTGGTAATGCTCTGAAACATGTTATAAGAAAACAACAACGTATATTTGAAAAGCACTCTTCCTGTGGCAGCATTGAAGGACAGGAATGTGCTTTTTGTCAGACTTCATTGTAATAATATATAATAATGTCACTTTTAAAAAGAGAATTATGATTTGCATTTCTTAAGCTCACAAGTTTAATGCCTCTAAGAAGCCCTTAGGCATAGTGTGAGTGACTAAGACAAAGTATCTCAAAGCTGAGGGGAGGGCAGTGAGAATAAAGACATGCATTTCTTATCATCCAAAACAATTACACCCCAGCCTGGTAAATAGCTATTACATCACCTAAATCATTAGATGTTAGGTCATATCCCTATTTCCATTAGAGTAGGAGACAGAAGGAAAAAAATGTTTTTAAATTATTTTCATTTCTGTGGTATATGGAGTCAAATTATTACACCAAGAAAGAAATCCCCTGCCTGCCATGTGCAGAGCCTTCAGACCATTTCAATCTATGACAAATATTCAGTCCCTTGTTCTCTTGAGCAAGCCTGTGTATTCATTGCTAAGCCTAATCACTTTATATAAAAGGCTTAGCTAGAAATAGATGTAGGTCTAAGCCATTGCTCATAGAGGTATCACTTCTATTTGTTCTTCATTCTTGCTTGGAGCTGTATCACCATAGTCTGGAAGTTGGCAGATACCTCTTTATATAGAGCCTGTGTATAAATTGATTTCTTAAGGTTTACCATGACTCCCATGGCTCTAGAATATATTTTTCAGTTGACATTTAAGAACCTGCTGAATCTAGTGTCTCCAATACATCCTCTGTATTATTTCTATTGAGAAATGAGAAATAATGCTAGCTGATGATATACATGTTAATTTTGGCTTAAAAGATTGCTTACCCTGACCCAGAGAAAGTCATACACAGATACATTGTTTGATCTGATTCAAGTTGTTCAAAATTATAACTCAATATTTCTTTCTGCAAGATTTGGTCCTGCAAACTGTTTTTGTGGAATTAATTGCAACAAATTACTCAACCTCAAGAAAGAACCAGAAGGACCAACTGGAATGTGAAGATTAGCCATTCCATGAGACCATTTCATTGTACTTCATCTGACAGCCAGTACTGTTTTGAGTAGGATAATTAGGTTCTTCAAATAAGAGAAGCTTTTAAATGTTTTTCCATATTGTTTTGTTCTTCAGTATAATTCTACTCTCACTAGTTTATATGTGAATTATTTATGCAAAACAAAATTGAAAACTAAGTAAATTCATCGCTACTGGCAAAACATGTCATACGAACTGTTCTGGAGTCTAGAGCTCCCTGTTCACTGACATAGCTTTTTCCTCAAGGGCAAAGGAAATAGATGTCAGGAAAAAAGACATAAAAAGCATTAGTCTTTTCTCTGCATTAATGTTCCCAGCTCAAAGAAAGAGTAAATGTAAACAGGCTTTAGCCGTAATTTCCTTAAAGAACCAAAAAAATGAGCCTACTACAAATACAGTGATTAGAAAAAAAGACATAGGGAGAAGAAGATTTTAGTGATATACTAAGCAAGCAGCACCAGACCTCAAGGAGAAGATGGTCAGAGAAAACCAGAAAATAATAGATGGTGAAAATGCCAGGGAGAGGGTTGTGGACACATCAGCTATGATGGAGAAAGCTAGGCAAATAAGAAATAAGCAAAAAGAAAAAAAAGCTCAGTTTCCTGTCTCAATTGAAATGACTATTTTTAAGAACACTGAGGGACATCCAGGAAGATATTTTTGAAAGACAGTCAAAATTTGGTCATGCCACTACTGACCTGAGTGGCATGTCAGGACACTACTGACCTGAAACCAATCTGAACCAGTGACCTCAGGGCAACTGCCTCTCGCTTCCTACTGCCAGTGTCCCAAGCTAGCCAAGACTTCCTTTTCTGCTTTCTAGCCCTGCTCAGTTTTCACATTGTCTTTTAGATTCCTTCTAGGATTTTATATTGTTTTCAGTAAAGTTACTTTCATTCTCTCTTACTAGTAGTTGCAGACTCTCTTGTATATTACTTTCAAGTTGATTTCATAGTGTCCTAGGTTACAGTATAAAGATGTATTCTTTATCAATTCTTTATCAATGTATTCTTTATCAATCATCATCAAGAGCTGTTGAAATCAGGAGTGGCATTGTTCTTCCTTATCTCCTGTTAATGGGCCCATCAATGCCTTGCTGCATGATTCAGAGATAACTCCCTCCGGGAGCCATTTCTGTTTAATGGACAGTCAAGGACCCACCACATGTCTCATAGCCCATTGTGAGATGCTCCACCCAGGGGGGAGAAGCTAATCATCCCCACCTGGATATAATCTGGGTTTTGGGACAGAACAAGCAGCCTTTCCACTGGATTTCCCAGAGGAACAGCTGCCTTTTCCACTAGATCTTCAGAAGATTACACCCTTCTACAGTATCACTGCTCCAACAGAACCACATCTGCCACAAGGGGACTGCAGCCACCATTCCAACTAGACTGCTGCCAACATCCTGACCAACAGGGTGTCAGGTCATATTCTGACTCTTTCAGGGGTTTTTCTTTTGTATTATGGCATGTATTTTGGTTTTTTCCCTTTTCCTAATAAATTGTATTTCTGACTGAGAGTCTCTCGCTAGTTTTGCTTTCAAACCAGAACACATAGTTACTCGTGTCATTTTTTTATATTTTTTTACTGCTAATAGCATGAAATGTGCATATATTTCCTTAGCTGCTTCTTAATGATACATGAAGAAACTTAATTTGTATAGCGAATTTAACTATGCTTGAACAAAAGTTGAGTACAGTGAATCACTCAGGATATACTATGAATGGCATTACTGGAATTCTGGAATTACTTGTACCAAGTTAAATAGGGCTACGTGCACTACCTCAATGAACATTTGATACAATATGGGAAAGAGACATCTAACTTTCTGTTTTTATTTCTTTCTGATTTCAGTTTCTCAACATTATACATTGTTTAATACTCTAAATTTTTTTGCAGAAACATTTAACCTAAAACTCAGATCATCTTAGGAAAACCAGCAGTAAAGGAATGGTTACTTCAGATGTTTCTCCTGTTCATAGAATAGCATGTACCAAAGAAGCACCTGCTTCCTGCCTTCTACCTAGAGAACTTTATCCATGTTTGATACTGAAGACTGCCTAGAATTCATAAACTAGATGATCACAACCTTGAGGAAAGAAAAAAATAAAATTAATTTAGCGCAGAACGGAACAGTAGTAGCTAAAATCTGAGTTAGTTCATTTAAAATCTGTACAAAATATATGATCATCTCAGGCAGCATCACATAGGTATATTAGGTTCCATAATGGCAGTATCATCAATGGGTTGAACTTCAGTCTCAGGCATAAGAAATTACTTTTATAATTTTTTTTTTTTTGGCAATATACCTTTGGCACTTCTTGTAGCAAAGGGATATTTGCCAAAGGAATGATCTCTTATTCATGAAAGCCACGTGAGTGAAAAAACACCCCTTACAAATGTGCGGATGTGACAGATAGGCCATGGTGGTAGCAGTGAAGAAGGTGGTGCTGGGCTACTGGTTTGACATGATCATTATGGAGGTCTTTTCCAAGTTTAACAATTCTGTAATTCTCTGGTCTAGATTACCAAATTAGGGGAGCATGGCTCTCTATCATTCAGTGAAGGGCATTTGGTCTCCCTTTAAATGCCTTCAATCCATCTTATTCCATCTTATTCCAGAAGAATTACGTGTAACAAAGTGATAATTACATGTGCCAGTGAGAATACAATCAAGTATTTAACTATTTAATTCCCACAAGTGCATTTTGTTCATGGAAAGCTCTTTATTTTATTTTTAGGCTAAGAAAAATTACATGAGGCAATTACAGTTCAGGTCCTTCTGACAAAATTTAATTAATTCCCAACAATTGACCAATTTTATTCTGTGAGACTCCACTATCTGTGTATTTTGCAAACAGCACTCATGCTCTTCAGAGGCCCCAGAATTAACTTCCTTTTTTCATCTTATTCTCATCAAATTTGATGCAATTGTTAGAGCTCCAGTCACAGATTGTCAAGGAAAAGGGGCTGAGAATATTTTTTAAAACACAGCCAGAGTTTACTGTCCAGATGTGTACACCTTTGTTTTGAGTTGTGACGTGTATTTATTTAAGGAGAGCTGGGCTGGGAAATTGTGGGGATAAATTGCTTCACCTACCTATGTGCATAAAGGAGCTTAATGGCTCTTTATTGCTAACCACAAGGAAAGACATTGGCAGTGCTCTTCAGTCTCAAAGAGCTTTGATACACTCAGAAACAAGCAAAAGGGTTTTGAAGTGCTCTGTATTGAAGGTTGCCTGAACTGAGTGGGAAGGTTTATGAACGTAATGATATTTACAGCAACTTTGCAAAAGAACTGAAATTATGCTCACTATTTTCAAATATAAGTATTTTTTGCCTGTATCTATGCATATAAGGTGAGTGTTTCTGCATAAACCAAACTGCAACCACTGCATTGATTATTGGAGAGACCCAGGATCCTAAATTCCTCAGTGCACTTTGAAAATCCTGGTATCACTCAGCTGTACCCTCAATGTTTGGAATATCTACACATACCTAGAAAGTTTCTTTGCATGCAGATATGGCTTCTGATGAACCAAAAAGCAATTAAGAGAGCAAAAACAGAGATGCAGGTTTAGAGGGTGTTTGATTAGTTTCATATTAATTCTGAACTTTGGGCACTCTTCTTTCTAATTGCAGGATGAAGGGAAGTGCAGACCCCTGGAAGTAACAAAGCTGGAAGGAGCAGAAATTGGTGTCGACACCAGTCTGGGTAAACCTTTTGTTTTTAAGTGTATACCTCAAGCTGGAAACAGGATTTTCTACTTCTGTGCAACCTCCAATCAAGAAATGAAGAGGTAAGTAATCTTTAATTTTAATGGCTTCTGTTTTGTTACTCCGGTGTGGGAAGAAGGAGGTTGAATCTTTGGAGGATGTTCACAACACCTACCCTGATCCTTAGGGAAAAAAATTAAAAATCTATCAGCAACTTAAGGGAAGATAATGTTTTTATTTCTCAATAGCAGAAGCTTCCAAAATTATTTTTTCAGTTTCATAGCTTTTTTCCTTTAACTAAAATCTTTAATGTTCACATTTCATTACCCCCCTGATTTCTTGATTTATCCTGAGAACAAAAATTTCACCCCTATTCTCATGCCTTCTCTCCCACTTTTATATCAAATGGAAGTGTAAATTTTCCTGTTGATGTAAACTTGCTTATCAGTCTCTCTTCTGCCCAACAAGGACAGTACTTGTAATAAATACAATCCCATCTTCATCTCCTTTTCTGTTGTTCTGTCACATTTTCATTTTAGTATTTTAAAATGCAAATGTGCCACAAAAAGCACGTTGATTCTGACAAGAGGCAATGTCTTCAGGTTTGACACAGAGTTAGAATTTAAAAATACTGTTTTGCATTTCCCAAAGACAACAGGTGACAAAACAAAAAGTCTAAAATCACCCATAATACGAGCAATGGAGTAATAGCTTTCAAAAAATACTAAAATCAAGTCTTATTTTCCTCTTTGTTTTATTGTGATTTGTCAGAAAAATAAAGCTGTGAATTAAATTGATAGTTTGGTATTCATACACCCATTTTTTAATATCATCTTACTACTTAACACACCATTGTAATAGTACAGCATTTTCCATTTCCAAATTTTATATCATCCATCATACAACAGAATGACTTTGCCAACAAATAGCTTGCTTTATTCTTTTGTTTCCAGTTTAAGGGTTTTTACATTTCCCACTAATTCATTGTCTGCATTATAACAAAGACAAGGAAAGTAATCATTTAACCTGACATGTTGAACTATATTTCAACTATATATTTTGATATATAGATTCTCTTGTCTGCAATATTGCCTTTATTTATTACAATGTGTTATACAGCAAGCTTTGACATTTAAATTTTTGAGAGTCAGCAGTGTTTATTTAGATTTAATCCATTAGTTTTCTGACTTAAAGCCTTGAATATGTCCTGAAAATTGTGCATCCCTTTAGATGCTGCATATGTCAGCAAGAATTAGAAGAGGCAGTGAAGCATATTTGTTCTTATCTACCAAACTAATCTATTCTCACTTTTTGTCATATTACAGGTGGCTGGAGGCTATGGATAAAGCAGTGCATCCCATCCACCAGGTAATGCTGTATTTAGGCGAGAAGCATGTGTACAGAAGATTGTGCAGAAGACTGAGAGAGAGAGTAGCTGTGTCAGGTGCAGACAACAGCATGGAAGCTGCACACTTTTGTTCTATTGGGCTGTGAACCACTCCCAATCTAAGAGCCATATACAGAATTATGACTCAGCTTATATGCTTTGCTGCAATATGGTGAAATTAATCAAAATGCTCCCTTGCCAGATATGAGCAGCTTTAGGCTGGTTTGGAAACATTACATGAAATTAATGTAGCAGGCAGAAAGCAAGGGTAGACATGACTCACAAGCTCATGTTAAGCCTTAGGTAATACTGTTTGGGGTAAAGGAAGAGAAGGGCCATATCTTCCTAAGCATTCCCCACAGTTCCGCCTTGATTGCAGGCAACCCACTTTTTCCAACAGAATATTGGGTGGCAATGAGACATGATTGCTGAGTACTTATTTTCTGTGTTTTCAGAGATAAAGAAAGGTAAGTATGTTGATAAAAATTGAATTATCCATCTCTTAACACTGTTATGTTCTTTGCTGGCTCCTGTGGCTGGGAAAAATACAGCCATAATTGATCTTGAGCTGCTACTTGGAGGCCTTACTCAGCCCAGCATAATTCAGTATCAATGGTCTCTGGCTGACCCCTGAACTGGGAATTGAAAAGCTAACTTCAGTATTTCCAGACTTAGAACCATAGAGGTCAAAGACATTTTAGTCTGCTCTTTCGTGGCCCTGTGAGTCCTACTCTCTTGCTATAGACAGACTACCTTTATAAAATATATGAACTCTGCAAGGTACAATTAAAACCTGCATTAATGAGTGAAAAAAAAGAGCGATTCCTTCAGCAGTGTTTAATGATAGGTTTAAAAACAGTGAACCATGTTTCTTGATGCTTTAATACCTTTTACACTGAAGTAAAATTGATCAAACAAAAAAAATTATTTTGGCTTTAAATTTCACATGAGGTTATAAGTGCAAAACCAAACTTGCTTCCAAGTATATTCATCCTGAGCATTTCTCAAAAGAATATGAAGGAATCCACACAACTGAAAACAGCAAAAATGGATCAAATAATTGAAAGTGTGTATCCTAACCTAAAGAACCAATAAAACATCCTAAGCCAAAAAGGATAGTAAAGGCTTACATAGACAAAACACATCAAAAGAGTCCTTCTTTAGTGTAGCATGCATAAATAACCTGTTATATAAAATTTCCAACATTAGACACACAGAAGGATCATTCATGCATTCATCCATTAACAACAGTAAAAAAAAAAGCGAAGGGAAGGGAAGTTCTGGGAAGGGAAGGGAAGAGAAGGGAAGGGAAACATTTTGTATGTGGTAGTGTTTGCATCCAAGTCTGATTGCACTATCCCACTGACAGACACCATGACATTTTCTCTGAACCCCAGAGAGCAGATAGTGAGTTTTGTCGTACCAGATTATATAGAGCAAAAACTACTGAGGTCAAGAAATCAACACGGCAATTTTTTAAAAAAAACTTCATACAGCTGTGAAGTAATCCTGCTTGTACATACAAAACATGTACTGAAACATAAAATAGGTGCAGAAAAGACAAATCATTATTTTAAGAAGAGAGTAGAAATATAGATATTTTCTATCACATACACAGTTACGTAATTTCATTTTCAGCATTGAATTTTGTTGTAACTTAACCCCAGTAGCAGCTCAGCCCCACACAGCTGCCCACTCACTAGCTCCCAGTGTGATGGGAGGGAAGAATCAGAAGATTAAAAGTGAGAAGACTAGTGGGTTGATATAAAGGCATTTTAATAGGTAAAGCAAAACCCACACACAGAGGAAGAGCAAACCAAGGGATTCATTCACCCATTCCCAAAGCTGGGCAGGTGTTCAGCCATCCCCAGGAGAGTAGGGCCTCATCCCATGTAATGGGTACTTAGGAAGAGAAGCACCACCACACCAAATTTCCCCCACTTCCTTCTTCTTCCCCAAGTTTCATATTCTGAGCATGTTGTACATTGTATGGTCTGGGATATCCTTGTGGTTGGTAAGGGTCACCTGTCCTAGCTGAGTTCCCTCCCAACTTCTGATTCATCCCCAGCCTCCTCACTGGTGGGGTGAAGAGCAGAAAGCCCTTGACTCGTTCAAGTCCTCCTCAGCAATAACTAAAACATCCCTGTGTTGTCAACACTGTT
Source organism: Urocynchramus pylzowi (assembly GCA_013397555.1). NCBI lineage: Eukaryota > Metazoa > Chordata > Aves > Passeriformes > Fringillidae > Urocynchramus > Urocynchramus pylzowi. The sequence goes on from VZRH01002148.1 coordinate 249,070, forward strand.
TTCAGCACAAAACCCAAACATAGCCCCATACTAGCTGCTGTGAAGAAAATTAACCCTATTCCAGCCAAAGCCAGCACAACTTTTCAGAAGATTTTCACAACAAAAGCTAATTTCTTGGCAGAAGACTACAGCTTGTGTCTTTTCATACTGGCATGTCCTTAATTTTTTACCAGAACATTTCATTATACTTTACAGAACCATGTGTGGGTAGATGTCACATTGCATAACACTACACTCCCACCACTGGCTATCAAGAACCCTGAGTGCTTGGGGCTTCTCCACCAGCTGGACAGGAGCAAAGATGTCTGGATTCAGCACTACTGCATTCTGAAGGATGGTTGTTTGTACTTCTATGCCACTCTCCGGTCTACCCCAGCCCAAGGTAGGGATGGCTGCTAGATTTTTTTTATAATTGAAGTAGAAATGTTTCACTGCAGTTTCCAAGTAGAACTTTTACCATTAATGGGAGTTTCTTATCAGGAAAGTCATGCTGTTCCATGAAGGTGAATGAAGGAAAACCAGACTCAGTCTCTATTTATTCACTAGCCACCTAATTCCTGACCCTAGTCTTTTTTCCTTTTCCTCCCACATTTTTATTTTTTCTTTCTGAAATGGAGTTATTCTGCACACATTACCTTTGGAGCAGATATCAGAAACAAGATCCACCCTTCTACAGCACTTTATGATGGGTTGAGGCAGTCCCACTGATGGCAGTCTTCTGAAAGCTGTCAAATCCTGCATGTTGGGAAGTATCCACAGATATCATGAAGTCTGACTGGTTGCCCTGAAATTACCAGGTTTTCACATGACCTTGTTAAAGCTATTCCATCCTTCAATATGCAGAAGTTTCCTTCTGCTGGAGAGCCTGTGGTCCAGGATGTAGCCACAGTCATTTGCAGCTAAAGCTGCCATCTCTCCTGCCACAGCAAGAGAGCGTGGCTGCCCACTTTCAAAGCAGCAAAATTATGCTACTGGGGTCAACTGTAAGCAGAGCTCACTTCACACACAAAGAAGAGATGAGTGAGGACCTGCAAGTGCTTCCTCCCTGTGCTAAGGAAGCTGGCAGTCAGAAGAACCAGAAAGAAAATACTTTTCTTTTTGGTTGCTAGCCAGTCTTTGGAACAAAAGGGAAAATCTTTTCTTAGTGCTTATGTTATTATGATCAGGCAGAAGGAGGTACTCCACTTTCTATCATTTGCATAACACTCTTCATCTGCCAAAGGCCATACTTACAAAATGACTCGGGATTTCCTCTTTACATTAAACCAAAGCTGAGGTTTTCACAGAGAAAAACAATGAATTATCAGAAATTCAGAAATTAAGTTTTATGCATTTATGGCCCTGAAGCTGATGTTCCTACTGCCAAATATTTTCTTTTGGTGTTTAAATATCCTACCACATAAAAATTCTTCTATATGGTAGTATTTTTTTCTTGTTAGTGCACTTCTTTTCCATTTTCACCAAACATTCTCATTCTGTTATATCATTCTCAATGCTAGAACATTAATTTGGTGCTATTGTGCCTAAATGTGAGACTCCCCAAAAATAAAGACCCTGTTCTGCAGATCTTTCTGATTATTCACCAAGTATGTATAAAGTGAACTTACACCTTAAGTTGCACTGAAGTAAAGTCTGAAGGAAAAAAATAAATAAAAATAACAAAACAAAAAACAGTTAAAATGAAAATGTCCAGAAGATCAAGTTCTATCTAATGTCTCTCCTTCACAGCTGACTAATGTAGCCTGCAATGACACCTCAGTTACTAATGGCAGCAGGAGTAACCAAACCTAATTTTAGGGATTTTTTTTTTCATGTTGAAATTCATATCCCTTTAGTTTTTAAAGGAATGAGAAAGAAAGTGTCAATGACAAGAGCCCCCTTCCAAAGAACTTTACAGTAGCTTGAGGCAGCCTCATTAATGGCAGTCAAAAACTAGGAAAAATATTTTGCTACGTCTTATTTAATGAAAAGCTTAATAAATCTTTATTGCTCATCATTTGATAGATAGGAAGCCTGTTTAACACTGTTGAAATCAATTTTCATGAAAGAAACTGAACTTTCAGATTTTTAAATATAATGTATATAAAACTCTGTGAATACACCAATCTGAAAATCCAATTTGCCACATTTGTTGGTATGCTTGTAATTTGCACTAACTCTATAAATGGTATCTGCAGTATACATAATGCATGCTATTTTATTCTATCCAGGTGGCCTTTACCTGCAGGGCTATATTGTGAGTGAACAGTCACTGGGGTCTAAGAGATCTGTCATTGAACTCAAACCTCCATCTGAAGAATTTAAAACTTTTTACTTATGTGCAGAGAATGTAAATGAAAACAAAAGGTAAACCAAACATTTTTCCTTTGTTTTTTTCTCTTTTTTCCAGTTTATTTACCAGACTTTAGGAGACCAGGAACTCTGTAGCTTGGGAAGATGTAGTGACAACTTTGCAGTCTGTTTCTACTTTTCCCCCTAGATTTCTCTTTAGCAGTAGCCTTAGTCAAACTGCAGTAAAACATATCCTGGAACATGTGAGTCATCAGTTCTGTTCTTTTCAGTACTGGAACAATAGCAAGGCCAGCTTGCAGAGGTTTGGAAATAAACCTGGATAAGGTGTCTTTCACAATTATGTGTGGGTGATTATACTGAACACAAAAACTATGGCACTTCTCATTAGTGAGAGTGGAGTGTATGTCCTTCTCATTCCCAAGAATTGACTTCTATCAGTGATCACAGTAATTTAATTAATTTAAGCAAATTGGACAACAGAAACGCATTCTGAAGGTAAATTCCCTCACCGTAATCCAGTCAAATTCCCACACCTGTGGGAGTTTTCACCTAAAGCCTATTAGTTACACTACCTAGGCTTTAATTTAATGAACAGATGACAAAGCTTTTCAGTATGTTTGAAAATTGCTGTTAAGCTGTTTTTGTAGCCAACTCCTCCACCTTCTGCATCTCTCCAATCCACTAATGATGAGTGCACATAGTAACAGAGTTGAATGCCACTTATTAAAGGTGTGTCTCAAAGGGCAGAGAAATGCATACATAACACTTGGTCAAGGACAATTGTTGGTCTTTCATTTCTTCTAGGTGGATTACAGCTTTGAAAGCTTCAATTAATAAATGGTTACCCCTACACCAGGCAATCCAAGATTTCATGAACAGACCTCTGGAGGAGACAAGGATGTGAGAAGAAAGTTCAGGTTTTCCCCTGTTTCTGTTTTGCATTTAAAATACCATGCTATATCTTTTGAGTCATCTTAAGAGATACTCTAGCAGCAGCTAATCTTTAGCATTGCTATACATTCAGAACTTTTGGAAGCATTAACAAATAAATGCAAAGCAATGTTGCCTTCTTTGTCACTGTATTTGGTGTTTCTACTTCAACTCAGACCACACATAAAGTCTACTTTACAGCTGCGACGTGACATATATTCCATATACATTTTGTACTCCCTGCTGGGTTTTTTTTGTGGGTTTGTTGGGATTTTTTGGGTTTGGGGGGATTTTTTGCAAATTCAGTCTTTGCAAAGTGTTCTGTTTTTTCATCAGATGATTCATATGTAGGTTTGCCTATAAGTTTCTAGGTGTTGTGGTGCTTGAGACCAGATGGGTTTACTGAAGGGTTAGCAGCTAGATACTATTACATGGAATAAATCTGTACATTTTTGTTGTGCTATTGTACATTCTATCTTAAGATTTAATTTTTTGATTATTTTGATTTGGTCATCTGCCATCACATCACAGCACATCTGTGAACAGAAATCAATTCAAGAATCAAAGGATGCTGTTTCCTCCAAAGTTAGCAGAAAAAGACAGCAGAATAACTCTTCCTATGAATAAATCTGGATATTCAGTTTCCAAGCTTATCAAAACATTAATTCAAGTAAAATTACAAAGGTTTGTTCAAAGATGCACCAAATACAAACAAAAAAAAATTGCCAGTCTGTGAAATTATAATTATAAAAGCTGTGATACTTGCTTTTCTTATGATCTTTAGACCTTAAGATTGTTTGAACACACTAGAAACTCAGCTACTCACTTACTGTTACCATTAGCCTGGAAAATATCAATTGCAATGCAGAATAAAAGCTAAAAAAACCCAAGTGGTGCTCCTCCAGCGCTACAAATGTATTTTTTAGGAGGCAGATTCATTAGCTTTACATGCTTGAAGCAATAGTACTTCAAAAAATGCTGCTAAACTGTTCAAATTATTTGCTACAGTGACTTGAGTGATTTATTTCAAAAAATAAGAATGGTTAGTTAAACAGTCTAAGAAATTTTTTGAAAACAGGACCCAACCCTAGATATGTTACCATGTTTGCTTTGTATAAATCTGCATTCTGAGGTAAAATGCACAACTGTATTTGAAAAAAAGGAGTCATCACAGCCGTATTCTACATTCTACAGTATTTTAAAAATTTTGTGTTCAGAAGTGCAATTTGCATTTCTCCTACAACTCCAAGAATAAATAATGAAATAGCTATGAATTACTTATTTTTCTTACTCATTTTCACAATGAAGAAAATAACACTTACAGGACAAGTACAAATGCGGTTTACTTGAGACTAATGACTTTCCCTGGGGAATAGCTATCCAATTCAGAGTGACAGTTCAGAACTAGGAAGCAGAAAAGCAAACAAAAAAACAATATATAAAACAAATGCAAACAAAATTAAACACAACAAATGTGTTTTTCATTAGAAACAGTAGCGGATCCTGAGAAGGGCAATGTAACTGTAGGAGGGTCTGGAGTATAGATCCTATAAGGAGCAGCTGAGGGAGCTGGGGGTGTTTAGCTTGGAGAAAAGGAGGGTTGTGGGACCTTAATGAGTATATGATTTAAAAAATTCAGTGTAGGGAGTAAACTTAGGATTTCTCAAATGACCATAAACTTTGAAAAATTATTGAAAAAGAAAACCAAAACTATCAAGCTTTAGAATGTTTCGTTTTTAACCCAGGGAATCTGAGTAGGAGCCCAGTGCAAGCTTTCTACATTTCTTTGAGTCAAGGCTTGTTCTTTTCTGTCCACTTGACAAGAGATCAGGGTAGCCTATGGCTGTTGCTTTTTTCCTGGGAAGTAGCTACAGGCCCCATGGAGCTGAGCTGCCATCTACTCCTTCTTGTACCACTTCATCTCCTTTTCTTGGTTGAAGAACCAAAGGCGTTCTGAAAAGTATACTGAGATTTTTCTCAACACATATCAACAACATGAAAATTTTCACAAGGGAAATTTGCAAATTGTCAAGCTTAGTGACCATAGCTGGTTTTACTGTGATTTTCACCAGACAGTCACACAACTTTTCGGACAATATTCCTAGCATTAATTATAGCTCACTTAGCTTGGCTTACATATGAACTACAGGACAAATGTTAGTCATGGTCATCAAGTCAGCCATGCCTTTAAAAAAAAACTAAAGTGGGAGTTTAGTTCTACATGCTTTCCATAACACAACCAGATGTTATTTATTATAATGAAACAGTTATGCATGCATCTCATGTTGCTAGTGAATGGCTCTTCTCAAGAATGTTTCTTTAAGGTAGGAAAGAGAGTAGCAAAGGAGTACCCAAAGAGCTCACTTTACCCTTCACTAGCCTAAACATTTAATCCAAATACATTTCATATCAGAGGGTATGTTATTACCATGCTCCAAGTGCAAAGAGAAATGATGAAGTAGTTATGGGTTAGTTGAAGAAAGTAAAAACCACACAAACCTGGACCTCTTAGGCAGGGAAAGGCTGAGGGATTGGATGAGGTGGTTTGATGGAGAAATTGCAGCTGTTCAATAGCAAAAAAGACCCTTTCACTCATTAAAGGGCAAACATGGTACCTATAACCAGAACTAAAGTTACTGGATGGCATGTGTGGTGGAATGTAGAATTAATTTCTAATTATTTAACAGGTATGATATTTATTACACAAGTAACCTTCAACATGCACTATTTCAGTACTATGCAGTCTATGCTTAGTTATTTGAGATCTTTATAATGGAAAGTTTTAGGGCCAAATAAATAAACAACGTGCCTTTATTGACAAGGTAGGCTAAAGCCATAAGCAGAAATGTGACATCCATTCCCTTCCTGGGTAACTGCGCCACGGCATAAAGAACACTGCAATGTGCACATTTTACCAGAAAAAATACATTTTCTCTAGTTTTCACAACATAATGCATGCAGTCTGAGGGCTGAGATATGAAATCTGCAAAATACTCCAATCCTGACAATCAAATAGATTTCATTCCTCTCTCTGTTTAAAATTAAATATGTGTTTACAAGTTAGGAGCATGCCTGCGGTGCTTAGCACTTTAAAGTCTCATATCTGTGTCTGCAGTTTACATCCTGTTGATTACATTTGTGACTTTAATCCATACTAGGCTAGAGCACAATTAATTAGGAGTTGAAACAAATAATTAAAATGTTTGGGTTTAAAATGGGCTAGAAATTTTTCTGGATGCAAACAAATAAAACAGTTTTCTCATTATTTCATCTGTAGTTTATAAAAAGTATTTTAAGCACTTCTCATGTTTAGTAATTTTTCAGCATCAAAGTTCTCAATTTTCTTATATATATAGCAGTTATACTGTAATAAATCTTTTGTCACCTTAATAACACTAAAATTATAAACAAAAGTGATTGGTTGTTTAAAAAAAAACAAAACCTGAAACACTTCCAGTAATACCTATAGCACAAACAGAACACATGTGAACTTGTGAACTTAAAGAGCATCAGTGTTTTGTTAATAAAAAATGTCCACACACTGGTCTTGCACCACAATGTCACAATTTGCTATTTATGCATTCTATCTCCAGTTTCAGCAATAAACGGCAAAAAATGCTGAGTTGTTTTTACCCCCAGGTGTTTGTTACCATCCTTACCTGAGGGACAGATACATATTAAAATGCCACATTTTATGAGCCATAAGCATTGTGCAGTAATTCCTCATTTTCTCTAATGACAAGTCACCTGGCAGAGTTTAAATGACTACTGACAGCTTTACCTTTATATGAAAAAATGTTGGAGAACCGTGAGAAAAATCTGATCACAGCAAAAACCCTTCCTCCATCCTGGGAAAATGAAGTCTTTTAAGGCCTTCCTGCTGAACTGAGAAAGACATACACTCCTTGTCTGAAAGAACATGAAGTAAAACACTAGTTTTTCCATTCTTCACATTATTTCAGTAATGTCAACAGATTTCTATTGTCTTAATACTTACAATGTTTTAAATGGAAACTCAAGAAAGTAGATTGGAAATATTTTTGAAGAACCAGGAAAAGAAAGCCTCTGGAAATTAGATACATCTTAGGTAATACAACTGAAGAAACAAAACAAAATTAAAAAAAAGACCCAAAAAAATCCATACCAACCAACCAACCAGAAGAAAATAAATAAAAAACCATAATTAAATCCCCACCAGTGGTATATGTTTTTCTATGAGACAGAACAGAATTCTGAGTTTGCCACCAAAGAAATAATAGTCAATTCAAATCCAGATTTCTCCAAAGGCTGTGGAAGTTCGGATTTAAAACTTTATTTAAAGTTCCCCTTTGCAAATTAAGTTTTAGTTCCCTTCTCATCTTTTGTTACAATTCCTTCAAAAGAAGTGAAACTGGGGTGAGTTACTTCACTGCTGTCTCAGGGGTCAGCAAAGCTGTGCAATCACTGTATTGTCAGTATCCCGCTTATGGCTCGTTTGTTTGCAAAGAAGACTGTATAATTATTACAAGGCATACCTGCTTTCAAGATTTTCTTTCCCCTACCAGAAACAAGATAACTGTGTTGAAACCAGAATGCTTACACTAAAAGAGTAAAAGAGTATGCTATTGTACTGAGAAGAAATGGGATTGTGTTCTTGAAGCATGGTTTATTCTGACGATTTTCTGCCCTCCAAATTGAGCTATTTTTCTGCCCTGTTCAGCGGAAAATATGTACAAGGTTCTGCAGTAGGAAAGCCACAGAGGGTCACCAAGGCATTCTTCAAAGGGATGAGTTATTTAGCTGGAAAGAGTTTGAATACACAAAAAAACATTTGGGAAGTGCATAACTCCCTTTTGTAGCAGGTCTTTGACAGATAAAGGCACTAGGGTTAGTTTTTTTACCTTCTTTCTCCCAGACTTTGGAACCTGAACCACTAAAAGATGAAAGTCATTTTAGTGGGAAATTATTTTTAATTTTCCACAGTTAATCCACTTTTCAAATACAGCAATTATGACATACACATTAGCAAAAGCTGAAACACTGCAGCACTCTGGGACAGAAATCTGACTATTACCCAGACTTTGCTGATTCATGAGCACATGGCCATTCCCTCTGTTAGCACCACAACCACCCACAAGATGACACGCTAATTTTATCTAAATGAAGGGGAAGGATTTCAGCAATATGTAGAATGTGACAAATCTTATTCAAAAGGATCTTCTCAAGGGCAATTTATGCCAATCAAGCCAGATATTTACTAACAAATACATGCTGACAGAGCCAGGAAAGACATTCATTTTTCTGGGGAAAAGATGCTGCTTTTGTCTAAAGGCTTCATCATTTTGGAGAAAGTGTCCTGTTAATGAAAATACACAAGCAAAAAGACCTAAAGTAATTTCTCAATACTCTAGGACAACTAAAGGTTTTGAAAATTATATTTCTTGGGGGGTTCATTTGCATGTTAGATTAGATTAGCTGTAGTAATACAGCTAATAATATCATAATACATCATATATCGGTATTTACCAATTTACCAATATTGCCAGACAGGATGTGCCTTGGCTTGTCTGGCCCTTGCTGCTGAGCCAAACATTGCCAACTGTGGTGCTTCACCCCAGAGACACCTTTGGCTGGCTGGATGTTGCAGCTGGGCAAGCGGAGACGAGTCCAGGCATGCCGGAGCTCCGGTGGTAGCGGGATGGAGCTTCCTCCCGGAGGATCCGCTCCTCAGGGTTCCCTCAGATGGAGAAGTTTTAAGGCAAGGTGAAGGAAAGGAGTTGGTTCTGATGGAGGGTTCCAATCCAGGGTTTTTATTCTGGCCCGCAGGCCTCTGAATCTTGTAACAGCTCCAACAGAACTCCCGACCGCGTGGCTTGCTCGTCCTTTTACCTGGGGGAGAGGGGAGGGAAGGGATGGGGAGCCCACCAACCAGGTACATGGGAGGAGGTCTCCAGGGATAAAGGACACCTGGATGGCTCAATGCTCCCTGAGGGGTAGAAGGTATCTTTTGAATTTACCAATCCCTCAACGCTCTTCTGGAATTCCAGAGTTGACAGGCAGTGCTCGGCAGGGGTCAGGGTGGGGAAGGATGGGTAATATACAAACCCGGGAGGGAATTTTCAGGGTGGTACTGGGTTTCTAAGGCAAACCATGAAATCACACTGTAACAAACATATATTTATCATTTGTAATAGTATTTTCCTAATTTTACATTGCTAAGAACATCTGTTGTTTAGCACCCTCTGAAAAGCATTGTTTTTATTACAGCAAGCTGCAGTTACTGTAATTAGGAAAAATATTTGGAAAAATGAAATAGGAGATTATATATTTCAATAAAAATAAATGGTAAGAGGTTTTTACATTTAAAAATAATAAAATATTCAAATGTAAATTAATTTATACATTTCTAAATGAAAATACTTGGAAGGAAGAAAGACATCCTGCAAGAAATTTAAAATGTACTTTCACTTGTCCCAGTTAGGAATGAAAAAATAATTCAAAATCTGATTCCTGAGAAGTAAACTTAATATTGAGTCAATACTAAAGGATATACAATGTACAATAAATTGCAGCTTTTTTTTTTCTTTAAATCTTTTGTTGGATTTTGGCCTGGATTTTTCTGTAAATAACACCATTGTTCCACATTCTGAAATAAGACATCATGCAACATTATTTAGGAACACTATGAACTCTTTAGATAAATATTCTTTAAAATTATTTATTTGAATTTTTTTCCTGTAAGGAAATTTGGCATCATGCATATGTTGGTCAAGTCAGTCAGAGTGAAAATACCATTTGCTGGTGTCCCAGTGCAATTTGTGTGAGTGCTGGAAGCAAGATCCAGCATGTCCTTGTGCAGCACCACAGGAAAGAGCCAGCACACCAGCCTGTACTCTGTTCCTATGTGAAATAGAGAGACCACAAGTTATGATTCACCAACAAGTGTAAAAATTTACCAATGAAACAGACTTCTCTCTACATAATTTGCGAAGTAATCTGATGAAGGAAAGGATGAAAGCAGTGAGAACTACCAGGAAGTAAATTTTCAAGCTCAGGCTGCAATAACTCGAGAAGCAGCCCTAGACAATACACTCATTATAATCCACTGTCAAGGAGACAACATGAAAGCTAAAATAATATTAGTAAGAGCTATAGTGCTGTCTTGGTTTGGAAAGACAGGTGTCTGCTAAGGAATGCAGGAGCCTCCCCTGAAATGGAAAAATGTAAAACCCCTCCCTCCAAATTGTTATAAATTTGAAATTAAGGAGGGCTCTCAGGCAAAAATATGGGAGCAGGAATAACAATTCTTTATTAGGGAAGAAAATGAAAAGATAAAATAAACAATGCAGTAAACTAAAACAACACTAACAGAGTCAGAACACAACCTGACACCCTGTTGGTCAGGGTGTTGGTAGCAGTCCAATTGGAATTGTGGCTGCAGTTCTCCTGGCAGGTCAGGTGTGGTTCTGTTGGAGCTGGAATCCTGCAGAAAGGTGTAGTCTTCCTCTGAAGATCTAGTGGAAGAGGCAGCTGTCCGTCTGGGAAATCCAGTTGAGAAAGCCATGCTGATGTTCCAGAATCTCAAGATTACATCTGTGTAGGAATGCTCGGCTCCTCCCTCTGGGCGGAGCATCTCCCAATGGGATGCTATAGTTTCTATCAATCATGCATTGGCATTCAATAGCCTGTTATCAGCAGATGTCTCCCCCAAGGGAGGAGTGGTTGTGAAAGAGATAAGGAAAACTGCCCTCTTAACAGAAGACAACTGCCATACAAATAGAATGGCAAATAGAATACAATTTGTTTAGCAATCCAAGACAAGTGCAAAGGTAGAAGAAAAAAATTAAAATAAGTAGCCACCAGTAACTAAATGAAGAGCAGCAGTATACACAGTGACTGACAGTCCCATGGGAAAAGGGGATTCTCAGAGTAAATCACGGTAGATACAGTAGGGGCAGGGAAATATAATCCTAGCTTTGTATCTTAGACACAAGACAAGCTGGCACTGGTTGGAAATAAGAAGAAATACACCTAATCCCAGTGAAATTGAGTTTGAGCCTGCTATGCCTTCGTTATGATAAATACCTGTGCTAGCAAAACAAAAGCTTACGTATGTCTGCAACAGTCATTCTGTGCCATGCATTCAGGGTACATTCACTGCTGCAAAGCTTGTTCATCTGCAGTTACTCTGTTCCAATCTCTAGGTCATTGCCAATTTCATTATGATTGCAAAATCATCATAATCATATGCTGATTGCAAAATCAGTATAATTCCAACATTATCAACAAGTTGTAACAACAGAGTAGAGAATATGGTCAGATGCTTTTAAAAATCATTCCAAGGACAATCTGTGGGAAGAAATGTAAGCTGCAAATAGGACAGGACTGATGCTTTGAGCTGATTGCAAGTGTGGATTTGAAGGAGTTCCACCCACATCATGGCAGTGTAAACAAGGTAATCCAAGGATATATTCAATATATCCCAAGGATATATTCAATGCTAAAATAATAGTAAGAACAGTCGTCTCTTTCCATCAAGCAGGAATTCAAGGATCTTGATTTCAATCAAGAATTCTTAACAAGTGGATGGAGTGGCATCAGCAAGACCCCCTGCTTTGCAAAGACACACAAAAAATATGCAGGACTGACAGAAGAGGTAGTACATGAAGAACCCTTACAGAGAGCTCTAGGTGCTGATTTGCTGAGGTAACAATTGGTTGCTAAAATCAATGAGAAGAAAAGGTTACTCTTAAAGACTTTTAAAAGCATATTCTGACATTCAGATCAGAGCAGTGTACAGATTAATAACAGCTATATATCCTTTGTTACAGGGTGCTATGCAGCTTTCATAGGGAACTTATTTGACATCAGGTTTGAAGATGAAATCTCAATACTTGTTATCAGCTACTGAGATCTGTCAGGAGCACAGCTCCAGCTTCAGAGACTTCAGATCAGAGACAAAGGATGAAGAACAGAATTTTAAAAGTCGTGTTTCCATGTCATTAGCCTTTCTCCTAATTTCTTGGGTTTTAGTTATTAGAATGAAGCAGATATTGTATTGTAAGACTTTTTTACAGAAAAGTATTATTTTCAGGTCCACGTAGCAATGCCATAAAATATTTTTCTATTTTTACCTGCCACAGTCTTGAGCTGTGAATTTTTTCTCTTACATATTATTATGTGTATCATACAAGTAACCACAAAATATAAGTTCTTACCCAGCAGTATAATAGCCTGTAACTACTACTCAGAGCTGCCTCCAAAGAGATAAACTGACTGTGATCCATTAAGAATAGCCAAGTAACAGTTCCAAAGAAGCAGTGATTTCTCAACGTTAGTGGTAAAAATAAATATGCAAAAACTGCTAAATATGCAAACGAGCCTATGGGTCCACACTGCCATGCATCCAGCATGCTGCCATGCTGACCCCCAGGCTGCTCCAGACAAGATGGCTTATGTCCCCAGGGCAGCTTTGCTGGATGTGCGCAGTGCTGTGGTTGGGCTATGAGGTGACAAGCTCATTCAGGTATGTCTCAGTTGTGGTGTGTTGCACATGTAGGCTTTTCACCAAGTTGGCTGAGGCTTAGTCTGGGACATTTAAGCCCCTGTTGATATAAAATGAAAGCTTGCAAACTTCCCTGTGCAATGCATTACAGCCACTATGTATGCAAAATATACTTCCAGTTAACAGGAAGAATGTTGGTTTCCTTTAAAAGTTTGAGTTGCTGCATCTAGAAATAATAAAAGAGAATAAAAAAGAAAAGAAAACTCTTTCAGAAGAAAAACTGAACACAGCACAGTTAGTAAACTTGTTACTGGAGAATTGCATTGCCAACAGAGAGTAAAAAGAAAACGTGTTAGCAAAAACAATTTCTTCAGCAGTCAATGTACATTAGGGTATGTGCAGTTATGTGCATTACTGTCCTATTGTTTGGATTCTCAGGAGGAAGAAGAGATGAAGAGCAACACAAAGTAAGTGTAAATACATTTAGAATTTATTTCTGTATAAACAAAGTTACCTTGTCTCTGTGACAACATTGACAACATGACAATATGGAGCACTAAAAGACAAAGAGAGAATAGGTGAGAAGAGTAAATGATTTAAAATTTTGGAAGGACTGATAGAGACATAGTCTGATGCATCTGTAGCCCAATTTATTTATCCCATAATTTGTTTTGCGTGAGGTTGCACTAAGGTTAAATAAAATATTCATTGTCAGTATTATACATGAACATGTACACAGATACTCTGGAAGAATTGTACTGCTTGTCACTGCCTTTATTTTAACTTTATCCAGATCACCCTAGACCCTGTGGGACTGAACTGTTGTTTACTGTCTAGAAGCTCAGGCATGAGCTTCATTATCTTGAGATAACAGACTAGAAAGAGCCTTTTGAACAAATGGAAAGTCTCTACCAAGAAACCCTTAAAGGAACAGTTTAAAGATCTCCATACTGCTGAGGATAAAAATTTATAATACAAAGCCAGGCCTCTCCTAATTAAATTAAAAAAGCTTT
>VZRH01002149.1:0-12865 GCA_013397555.1 Urocynchramus pylzowi
ACACAGGGACAGTCACCAGCCTGTTCCTCCCCAGGTGCTGGCACAAAGCAGCTGCTGTGCTGGAAGGGGCAATTTCAGAGGCTTCTCTCCCCTCAGCTGGGAATTCAGTGCTGGAAAGGGCCCAGCAGTGATCGTGGATTTATCTGTTCCTATGGATTCATCCCCAACATTCCCTACCAAGTGCTGCTGGAGCATTTCCCCACAGAAAAAAGCTGTGCCCAGTCTGGAGGGTCCTCAGTGGGATCCCTGCCCAGTTTCCCAGGGTGGATGGGAAACTGCTACTGACAGGCTGGATCTTAGGGGAACTTCAATAATTTGCTGAAAGCTTCTAAAACAGGGACTGATTTCCATGTCTAAAGCAGCTCAAATCCTATGGCTCACCAGGATTTCTAATAAAGTGCTGCAAAAATGTGTCTGTGTGTAGGAATCTTCTTTTAACCCAATTTCAGGGAAGAGTTACCTGAGATTTCAGTTAAAATTTAAACCAGCCTGTCCATATCAGACAGAAAAAACTATTTAATATCTCCCTTTTCCCAGCTGCATGGCCCAGACCAAACACTTTGGCTTGTGTGGGAAACGGATGCCAAGTGCAGAACCAAGTTCAATCCCACCTTCAAGCAATTCCCAAAGAGTTCATGACTCTCCAGTGAAGTCCTAGCTTGGAACAATGCTATCTATCCTGCCTGTGGCAATGATTGGGGTGAGTGCAGGGGCTGGGAGTGACAGTTCCTGCACTGCTTCCTGTCCCTCCCCAAAGCCCCAGGAGCAGGGATCAGGGGGGTTGGTGTGGCTGCAGGCCCACTTCTGGCCACAGATGCCTGGATGTGAACGGTGGCCCTTTTCCAAAGGAAGCAGTACTCAGTCCCCCAGTGTCTTGAGATCAGATCAGAGGGGCTCCAAGGGCAGCCAGAATCTGAGCTGCTGGCAGCTTTTATCTGGGAGAAATCCTGTGATTTTAGCAGGCAGCAGCCACTTATGGCCACAGGTACCTGGATGTGAACAGTGTCGGTTTTCCACAGGAATCAAAACTCATCCCCCAATGTCTCAAGGTCAGGTCAGACACAATAGACATGCTACTTCTAAATTAAATCAAATGTTTTAGCAGACCAATATTACATCCTCTATGTATTGTTATACTTGCTCCTTTTATTTCCATGATGGGCTGTGCCTAAGGAAAAAAACTTGTAAAAGTGAGATAATTTAAAGAAAACTCCTCTTGCTTCTTTTGAAGTTACTAAAAAGGGTATTATGTGAGTAAAAGTATTGCTATTATTACTATTACTTGCATATTAATTTTTGACTTCTAAATAGTAATGTGTTTTTATTCTATCCAGTTCGTCTGATCAGTAATAAATTTGATCTTTCTCTTACCTACTATTCTGAAAGACCACTTCTGATCTTTGTGGATACCAAACAGAATCATTATGTTAGCCTGGGAAACCTTTGGAATATTGATGCTACCTTGGAAAAAGAATCTCTGTCTCCGTAGAAATGACAGCACAACTTTTGAGACAACAGGAAGCCCATGAGTCACAAAATATTTAAGCTTTTTCTTAAAATAATTAAACTGCAGTGATAAAGTACTAGAGTACCTTTCAGTTCAATTTCAGTGCTCAGTGTCCTGCCATGACAGTTTTATTTCACTTCTCTGGGTTGCTGGGCAAGGAAGAAGCCTTCTGTAGACATTTTGAATGATCAAAAAACCTGCTCTTGCCCAGAGAAGCTCTTCCACCTGGGAAAAGGCATGGCAGAAGGAGAGAGTTTGTCTTAAATACCTACTAGGGCTGCAGGGACATGGAAATCTGCTGAGCATGGCATGGAAAAATGCCACAGGTGAGAAGCTGGTACGAGGTACAGACAGCAGAAATGAAAGAACAACTGGGCTTCACAGGTAGGAATGTGGAAGTTACATGAAAAACAGATTAATTCCACAGATAATTGAAGGAGAGAGCTGGGGATTTTCTGGAGAGTAGAGGCCAGCAGCATTTGTGTAACTGCACCAGTAGCACCACAAAAGACTGGGATTGTCTAGGTAATGGCAACAGAAATGCCAAATCTGGGTATAGATGCAGCAAAACTGGGGCCAAGATAAAAAGCAAGAAAAGAAAAAGACTGGACAGAAGAAAGGGAACTATGCCAGCAGGGGAAAAAAGGGACAGGAAATGGGAAAGGGGATAAAAAGGTATGAAAATCATGTTGCCTTGGAGTGCTTGCTGGGAAGCATTCTGTTCCAACACCTCAGCCTAAATCAGGACCATCAACCCAAAGCTGTTGTTCTGGCCATGCCACACAGCCCAAACCAGCTCCCTTGGTTAGGAGACACAGGAGGGAAGGAATCCTTTTCCTGGCAAGCAAGGGAGCACCCCATCAGACAGGACAAGCACCTGAATGTTGTGACAGCAATGGTGCTGCCTCAGAAGAGCCTGCTGAGTGTTTTGTGAGTCCTCCCCCTCCCCGTGAGCTCAACACTATTGTGGCAATTACTCCAACATCACTGAATCCAACACGATACAGAAACCAGCTCAAATACACTGCTGTCACCCAGTGCCCGAGTTACCAGATGAACAGAGGGCTTTATTAACCAAAATGAAACAAGAACAAAACCACTGAGTACAGCAACATGCACTCATGCAACAGATTTAGAACTCAAAACTCCCTTCAGAACAACAGATGTTGGGGTTTGGTGGTTTTGAACCACTACATCTCACCTTAGATTTGCAAGCATATACCCATATTCAAAAAAACCCCAAAACCACACAACCAAGTCTTTGTGCCATATAGTAAATGTTTTATTATACATTTGATCTAGAGTTTGGAATTTCCTCACTGCCAGTAGAGGAGAGTTACACCATCACTGGCTGCCAAGAGCATACCATTTATAGAAGGACCTTGATAACCAACACATTTGGAACCAGGATGAGGAGTACTCCAGATCCTTACAGCATGATTTACAAAGCAGTCTAAAACTGCATTTTAGATAATCTTTAATCTGGATTAGTTCTCAGTAACATTTTGCCTCAATGGACAAAGAACATGATTAATTCAGTATGTTGTATTCATCACAGCACTGAGTTGAACTATTGGCTCAATTTTGGAGTTCCACCACTCACTTAAACCTGACATATATTTCCTGGCTATATATAAATGCCAATTTTAGCCATTTCTGACTTGGATTTTAGTAAGAACATCATTTGCCTCTCACTCTCAGAAGCAGAGAAAACTGCCAGTGGCTGGCTCTGCATATTCATAGCTACTTCACATTTTCCTCTATATTTCTGAACATCCTGTTTTATGGAGCTTGTGTAAATACATGGGTGAGCATCTGCACCACAGGCTGGTGGAACTGTTAGTAGCTAATAGGGAAAACATCTTTCCATCTGAAAGATGCTGTTCCCACACTTTGCTCAGAAAGGATCTCTTTCCATCACACAGATGTTTTTGGCCTAAAGCCTCTTTTCAAACCACATGCAATGCAGCAATACAAGCAATAGAGACCTGTAATGCAAACAAATAGGGTTAACTAAAGAAAAGGGACCTTATTTTTTTTAATTAGAGGAGAATAAAAACCACTGAGTATGCCCAGAGCTTGCTCATCCCACTATTTTAGCCTACCTAAGCAATGACATGCAAACAGAATCTGACATAGGAAATGTGAGAAAAAACTGGAATAATATAGTTAAAACAAACACCTAAATTAATGGAGAAATCTAAAGAACAACTCATAAAGAGTGTTTATCTCTAAATTAATCTAAGAGTCCCTCTATCTTCAGAGACTCTTCATTTTTCTTTATTCTTTAAATTAATCAATTTATAAAAACACTGATCAAATTGACAAAGGCAACATAATATTATTATTCCAAGTTTTCCACTCAGCTTTTTCGGAAAGGCTTTGTGCAACAACTACTACTGAGAAAAGCCAACCAACCAACCAAAAAAACAAAGACAGAACTATTTTCCCCAAACCCCCAGCCATTTTTCTTAGGTCCAGGAAATGCAAAAAAACCCAGAGATTTTGAGATCTCTTCTGCACGTTGGAAACATTGCAGGTATTTGATAATCCTCAGTTTAGTCATCAAGAAGAGCCCTTAGGCAAAGTTCACAGAGCTTCAGTGCTATTTTTAAAAAGCAGAGTACTCCTGAAACAGGAAACTGCTCTGTACTAGTTGCCAAGAGTGTTATTAAGGAATAAAGGAGTTAAGTTCTAGAAATGTAATGAGAAGGATTATTGCAACGTGAAGCCACCCTCATGAAACAGATTATATCTGGAAGAGAATTCAAGTCCCATTAGAAACCAATGGAAGCAAGTTTCAAAGTGATGGCAAAGTAATTTTCTTTCAAATTATTTAGCTAATTTAAATGTATTAAACCATTAAATTAACAAAACACATTTTTAAGTTACAATGCTTTCTTTAAAGAAACTTTTAAATCTCACTGGATTCAAACGTGGTCTAAAGGTTAATTAGTTTTAATTGTCACATTAAAAACCAAACTTTTATCTTAAGTTTTTTTTAATGTGTTAGGCCCCATCCTCCCACTCTATTTCCTTCATTATCACACCAAGACCACGTGAGTGAATGAAAAATGAGCTACTGCACACAAGCAATTAAGTCCTCAATGTCCTGTAAAAAACTGGACTGAGAAAAACTCTGACAGCAGAACAAGAAGAGACAATTAAATTCACATGTATAAAAGTATCAGAAAATATCCAAATTTGGAGTTTATTCTGTCAAATATAACTAGCATCTTACCAACTACTTATTTTTTTAAAAAGTATTTCAGGTGACACTATGTGAAAACTGATCATTTGAAGATTTATGCTCACATGCACAACCATTAAAGCAGCATGAGGATCACCCATGGAAATCAAGATAAAAATAAGAGTTTAGCATAACCTTTTTTTCTACTTATGCACACTGTAAACCAGTAGGAGACAGGAAACTTTCAATAACTCTTTAGAACTGCTCAAAACAGGTTCTCCTATAAAGGCAAATGAAGTGATCCCAGCAGTGTCATTCCTGTCAGTGGCACCATAAATAACAGCACCGAAGTTAATGAATCTCACCAGTTCAAGGAAGGAGTCCACATTCACCTGACTGTGCCCTCTCTCTTTCAATCTGATTGAACTCCACTGATATGGGATTAGCTAATCAGCTCCACACAGAGTTCTGCTTGTACCCATAGCCCCTTCTGAGGTTATTTGGGACAAAGGAGGTTTTTTTTTCACAAGGAGTTCCTTGGGTGCCTGCAGTTTCCAAGTCACCCTACAGTTTCTAACTACAGCTTTTTTAACCACACCTTTGGCAACAACTGAAAATGTAGGAATATAATCCAAGCTATCTGTTCTGTCTACCTGTGTTAGCATTAATTGATTTAGGAATTTCTATACAGGAATCAAAATTACCTGAATCAGGCCATAGTTTACAGTTCAGCCTTGTTCTGATTCAACCTGCGTTTCAAGGTCTAAAACTCCAATAGAAAACAGGCTTAGAACACCTCATGACTCTCATTTGAGTTAATAGCCATGACTCACTCTCTTTCTGTTTGCTGGACTTGATCTGCAGCCTGAGCACCATCACAGTTACTTAATTAATAAAGTAGCAAGGAAACCACAAATACTGATACATCTTAACTAGAAAAATGAGCTTGTAATGCTATTGTCAGAAGGCAAGCTTGGTTTATGCCCCTTGGTTCAGTGAACTAGGAAAACCTAGTCTGACTCAATTGTACTTCTTACAGCATCAGCAATAATCCAGCCAGCATCACTCTGCACAAGAACATCCACAAAACCTTCCTGACAGCGAGTTTCTCTTGGAGCTCATTGCAAACCTGTTGGGGTGTTTAACATTCCTGTCCATGCAAAACCCAGTGCACTTCAACAACTTCAAGGTCCAGCTTTTTAAAGAGTTTGATTATTGTTGTTCACAATTCCAATTTTCCGGGTTCCTTAGGTCAAGTGTGAACAGAGGCTGTTACAGCAGAGGGAGGTTGGTGCACATCCTCCTCCCCATATGTGGGAACTCTTACCAATCCTATTAAGTTATGTCAATTTCACAAACCTCCTGATGCAGCAAGCTAGGTTCATAATCCAGATAAAATAATCATTGGAGAAAAAGTCCCCACCAAACCCAGTAAAATAATCCTTGCAATGACACTGGATTTACCCCTCAGTATGACAAACGTTCCTCTCTGTAACCAGATTTACAGATTAGCACCACAGAAACTTTAAAGTGTTCCTGCTGCTCATCAGTACATAATGCATCCAGTATTATTTTACACACAATTAGTTTGGTTCATGTGAAAAGGTCTGCTACAACATCTGATTGATAAACATCATGCACTACACAGATTTTCTTTTGGAAAGCTGGTATTAAAAATGCTTGCAAAACTTTCAGCAAGAAAAAATTTCAGCAGAAAATATTTTGGGGGCAAGGGGTGAAACACAGGAAAAACCCAGAGGTTTTTTTCATACTTTTAATACAGCTACTGTCAGAAAAGTCCTTCCTTGTGTATGAGGAGAAATTTTGTTCCTATATACTTGTGAGGGTATAGATTGTGGCTTCTCTGTTTAAAAATGTCTCCCCAATCCTCTGCATCAAGCTTTGACCCACGTTCACTCCCACCTCCACTGTGTTGTGTAATTGTGTGGGAAGTCACTTTACAAAGCAGACAACTGAAATACTTGAGTTGAAGGTATGAAAAGAACAGCTCAGTGTACAAAAGAGGAGCACAGTGGATAAATAATCTTCTCAGAACGTAAGAGAAATGACAAACAGGATTTACATCCAAACATTTACTTCCATTGTGCATCAAATATCAAGCAGTGATTGAGGTTTGTTTTTTTTTTTTTTTTTTTTTTCTGCAGGAAATCTTCAGTTTTATAGTTTTTTGTTAAAAACTGGAGCTAAACTCAGCAAAGGGTTAGGGGAGATGGTGGCCATAGGAAAATTGCTGTCTGAGAAACAGTATAACAATAGGGAAATAAATATTTTTCTAAAAGGTCACAAGACAGGAATGTAAATTTTCACCTGTGCCTAACTAGCAGAAAAAAAACCCAAACAAACCAAACTAAACAACAAACTAACCAAAAAAACCCCACAAACAAACAAAAAACCAAAAACCCCCCAAAAACCTCATAGGTAGTATCTAAGTTGTTTTGATAACTTCTTTGGATCCTTCTACCATGAAGACAGGGTGGATGGTATAGACTTTTGACTCATTTGCCTAGGAACAGTAGCCATTTCTTTTTATGTGCTAAGTCATCTAGAATAAAATAGAGCCACACAAATCAAGACTATCATTCCCTGGAGTTCTTTGAGAATAATGTTGTAAGAACATCAACAAGAGATCAGCAGAAAGAAAGGATCAATCTCTTTTTGAGCTGGGGGAAAAAAAAAACGTGACTAGAAATGTCAAAAGTTGACAGCTTTGCCAAAAGGGAACCTAAATCTTCTGATGTCTGTTGGTATTTCTGCATTTCTAAAAGAGCAAACACTAAAACCTCTGAAGTTACATCCTAATTCCACAACAGTGCTTTGATGATTAGTGTTTAATGTCAAAAGCTACAGAGAAAAGCTGAGAAACTTCCTGCAGAACATATGATGCAAAGCAACAACATAAACGACACATTGAAGCAACAACAAAAGTGTTTACTGTTCCTCATGGAGAAAACAATGGAAATGCAACATGGACAGAAAACTGAGCAAACTGATTTTACAATGTTTGATTCAGTAGCAATGCTTCAACCTTTTCTTATTAATTCCACACTTGCTGGAGGCCTAAGGAAGGAAAAACCCTGAATCTTTAGAAAGAAAATAATGTAGGTAGAGTATGGTAATTTTTTGCTCTTTCATCCATTTCAAGCCAGAGAAACTGTTTCCTCTTACCTTCTTTCCACTGTCAGCTTCCCCACTGCAGGAAATGATCAGTAGCCTGACAATTATTTTCCTGATGACAACTTAAGAAAGTCTTCAGGACTCCCAATAAGACACTGAATGTACCTTAAGAAGTGAAATAATGAAGTAAAAATAAGTCAGTTCTATATTTAGGGCATTTCTGAGACAGAAATTGTAACTCTGAATTGTAGCAAACGAGTGTTGGTTAAAAAGGAGTGGGATAAAAAAATCCCCAAAACCCTGCTCCCATTGAATCAAACAGATTGGTTCTAAATGTATGCATGCAAAGGCAATAAATGGAATAAAAATGCAAACTTTAAATACAAGAACAAATAAAAGATGGCATCTCTAATCAATAACAATCCCTAAATGCCAAGACAGCCACGGGGGAGTCAAGGTAAGTTGGAACAGTGACAGGCTGGTTGTAAGGTCCTTTTCATGGAATGGACTCTAATCAACAAACCTCATACACTAAAACAATGGATGAAAACACATAATAGTGCTGCAGATACTATTTTTAAAGCAAAATGTCCTATCCTTCCATCTCTTCAGGGATCTACAAGCAGAACTAGGAGTCTGATTAATTGGTTTCTCTTTATTTTTGCCACTTTGCCCTTCTTTAAGTGTCTACAGGCTTATGTTGTTTAGCAGCAACATTTTCCTGGGCTCTTACTTATATTTAATACCATAGATAGATCCAATAAAACACAAATATATTGATTTGTATTGCTATATTTCTTGTTTCAGTTAAAAAAAAAATACAAGATTAATTTCCATGAATTGTACTAAATTTGCCAAGCATGGAGAGGGAATTTCTCCAGTTCTTCACACAACCATCACCTGCTAGACTGCAGTGATTTCATTTAACCCATGTATCTCAATCCTGGCCCAGGGAGAGGATTTCTAAGTTGACACCTACACCCAGTTTAATTTTAATAGTTTAACCTGTGGAGTCATTAAAAATGCCAGTCAGAGTAGTGCTAGTCAGAACAGGATTACATGTGCCATAAATAAATTCAGTGCCTCCATTCCCTCACTGTGGTGTCAAGCACACCCACTCCTTGTGTCTTGCTGTTCCACATTTCCTAGAGCTCCCATGAGCAGCACCATGAACATCTCCCCACCTACAATTCAGAAATTACCTGATGCTTCAGGTACCACTGCAGCTGCCTCCCTTCTCTGCCTGCTATAAAGAGCACAGGGGTGGGGAGCAACACTGAGCTGCTTTTCCTCATAGGAGTATTTTCTTCTGAGCTCAACTAAACCATTTCTCCTAGACTCTTAAAATCATTCCCACCATGAATTGGGACACTATTTGGGATCAATACTTTCCAGTCTGACTCTTAGCAACAAACTCCTGTACTGGCAGAGATTCACAGTGCTCCTGACCTGTGTTTGGATCCCTACCTGTGGGAATTCACATGTTGCCTAAAACAGTCACACATACAAAATTCCACTTCTTATGAATTTCCTTAAGAAAACATCCAAATGCCACTTCTTAGGAATTTCCTTATGAATTGTTGCATGATTCAAGGGGAGGGCAGGGGGGAAATATAATTTCCATTGCTGTTCAGGGAGATTCTTGCCACTAATTTTCAGGGTAGGAGATAAAACATAGTCTTTCATATATGTTGTTTATCTTCCTTGAAGTATGTATTTGTGAAACTTTTAAAGCCTATATTTAAGCTCCCTTTCTCTTCCAGGCCTTTATCTGATTAGTTTAGATGTAGCAGCTACTCTTCAGAAACTGTCAAATAAATACTATTTTTTTTTCAATATATAGACACCACTTATCTAGTTGCTACTGTTACATCTGAATTTACACCCAAAACCACTGCAAGATATATCCCCAAATGTAAGAAAACAGGGTGCAGCTTTTTCCAGTTTAAAACAACAACAAAACAGTTAACGTTTAACAAAATGGTAAATACCCTATTCCTGGAGCATAATCAAACTTGACAAACCAGTAGTATTCAATGGAACAGCTGATCTATATGATCACTCTGGAAAGCATCTCTGTATCTCCAGCTGAGCTCCAAGCCTGCATGACTCTGTCAGGTCCTCAGGCTTCCCTCAGGCAAGGTTCAGACCTTCACACATTAAGGGATGCTATTCCAGCATGGAAACAAATACCAATCACAATCTGTGGGATTATCCTCAAATCACACCATTTTTCCTCATTCAGAAGTTGCACATAATTTTGCCTTCAATGTAATATATTTAAAGAAATAATTTTTTCAGAAGTCTTAATGTGCACATAAATGAACATAGCAAGTATTGTGGATACAACAGAAATAGATTCTTGAGAGCTTTTCTTTATAAAAACTGGTACCAGAACTGTTCTGAACAGCTATAATGTGCTGCTCAGTTCATGTCCCTCTCTTTTGCCAGAGGGAAGATGAAAAAAGCAGGGGAGATCACGTTTACCAAGTTCTGCCTTTCAGCAGGAAAATCATGATGCCTGATATTATGAGCTAAGCACACAACTGAACCAATTAATTCACATTTCAGTGCCTAACACAAAATTATGTTCAGGAGAAGATTGAATAACCAGTTTTAAAAATTAGTCAATTATTTATTGACACAGAGAAAAGGGGCTTAAGTCTACTATTATGTATATTAAATATCTGATGAAAGAAACCTGAGGGGGTATTTTTCCCAGTTGTACATAAAAGCCTAAATATTCAAAGTGTCACTTCTCACCTGTAAATGCCTGCTTGACCAAACTGTGTCAGCTTCTCATTTGTAGTGAATGACCCAAATTCATGGCCTGAGCATAACTCTGAAGGCTTAAACTGTGCAGAATAGAATTATTTCAAGACAAAAATTTTATTTTGTACTTAAAAATTTAGCAGAAGTTGGAGAGTTAAATGAATGTAAATGCCCTGCTTTTTACGATGTAACTTTCTTCGAACATGAATAGATACAAGAAAGGAAATAAATATTTTTTTTTAAAGTACCTTGTACTTTTACCTTTAAACTGGAAAACTCCTTTTAGCAGAAGATCAGGCTTAAAAACACTGCTGCAACTATTACTAATAGTCTCCCAAAAATGAATCAGACTGCGGGGTACGAGGTGTATTTTTGGTTCCTAAATAGATAATACCATGAAATACATTCATGATAATTATTGCCAACATTTTCAATGGAAATGTCAAAGAAAACTGAATATAAACATTAAAAGTATATTTTTTCTAATAGGACCAAAGTCTGTGTAGGAGTAACACAAAACCAAAGAGGCTGTATGTGGCTGTATGCATCAACCCTGCATGAACAGTCATCTCTCCCTTTAGCAGAGACTGAAAAGAAATCAGCCTTGTCAGTGCCTAAAAGACCCAGGAAGGGTTGCCAAGGGCCATGTGCAAGCTGCAATAATTTAGGCCTGCTTTTGTGTGCTCAGTAACTCACAGATGAGGCTGGAATACAAATACACTGTTCTGGCATTTTGGGACATACAAGGAGGAAATGTCACTGACAATTGAAAAACTAAGTTAAAACAGATTGGGACACTTAACCTCTTCCTTTAGGCTTGCATCAGCTGCTTGCACCAGCTCTGTGGGAGCAAAAGCCAGCATGGTACAGAACTTCCAAATTCATCCATGGGGCTTTCCTTCCAGCCCACAAAAGTGTTTCCTGTGATAGGGATACAGGGAGGAGAGGGAGGGTCCTACATCTAGATGAATTTTATCCCCTCTGCTCTGACTTTGAATCAAAGTCATGTGACATGTAAGTATCAAATACATGAACATCACAGCTCACCTTAGAGGAAAGTTAATTTCCAAGCTTGTTTGTGACCAATATATTCTGACATTGTGGCTGTCAAACTAAAAAGCCACATTTCTGAGTTGGGTCATTGAAATGTAATTACAGAGGAACAGTTTTGTGCTGTTCTGGGCGACCCTGAAGAGAAGTGCAAAATAAAACACCACAGAACCAGGAGCATCCTGTGACAACTTAATGAAACACAGGCAACCAAAACCTATGTGTGATATATTTTAAATTGCTGCTTCTAGTAGAGCATTACAGAACATCAATTAATAAGCAGTTTTGCTCATTGGCATAACCCAAAATTACTTTTGAGAGTGAATTTACTTGGGTCAAGTCTCTCTTGTATACTGAATTTACATAAGCAAGTGATGGAAAGGAATGCAATGTTGTCCACTCCATGCCAGCCACTTCTGTATTTGGCTGTAGAAAAGCTACAATTGCAAATAAAAAACCCCAAACAAACAAAAAAAATTAAAAACCCCACAAAACCACAGCCCCCCAAAAACCATAGTTGTTTAGCAAAGAAACGTAATAAGGAAAGGTTAGATATCAAATACAAAAAAAAATTTATTGCAGAGTATCCGTTCTCCCAAGCACAGGGGAATTGTTTGAAACAGACTCATTGATACTTCATCTTAATACCTGAGAATTTTATCCAAGTAGTGCCTCTCTACACTGTTAAGTTTCACAAATTCATCACTCCTTCAGAAATATGCTAGAATCACACAAGTAAAAACTAACTCAACATATCATCATTACTATCTTTAGCACTTTCTCTCCTTAAAAAATACACTTAGAACCATGAGGTTAAATAAACATTTTTTAAAAAAACAAACAAACTAACAGGTATCAGGTTCATGCAGACAACCCCTTAGTGTTAAGCTCCCACAGACCTAAGCTAAGAGTGACATCCAGTGGAAATAGATTCTACATCCTCTTGGTGGCTGTAGCTCAGATTAAACCATATCACATCTGTGCTATGAATATTCAGAAAGATATGTCTATCTTGTATTATACACATCACTGGGAAGGCAAAGGTGTGCAAGAATAAAAATTAGTATTAGATTTCCACAGAGATGACAGTTGTGCCGCATCTTGATTCATTTGGTCAAAGAGACAAAATTCTTCATCAATGGTTCACCAAAACAAATTATCTGCTTCTGAGTTCACTGTTAAACTGGGGATATTTTACAAAAAAAAAAAAA
>VZRH01002149.1:12904-35031 GCA_013397555.1 Urocynchramus pylzowi
ACAAAAAAAAAAAAAAAAAAAACCCAAAAACCCCAAAAAACAAAAAAAAAAAAAACAAAACCAAAACAAAAAAAAAAAAAAAAAAAAAAAAAACACCACCAAAACCCCCCATCATGCTTCTGATGCTACATTTGCACAGGTATGTATTGTCATTGATAATTAAGCTATCTTTGGTAATACTCTATCCAACTTCCTAATGGCAATTAATATTATGAGGTAAGAGAGAGAATGATGGAAGCTGCTATGTTTTGATCAAATGGATCTGAATTGGGAACAAGCTGAGTAAAGGCTGACAAACTGGTCTATTTTTTTTTATTTTTTAAGCAAGATGGAAAAAAAATCCTTGTATGTGAACAAGCCTGTTCCTCCATTTCATCTCTTTGGATACACACCCTTCTGGATTGAAGGAAAAAACCCAAGGAGTCACATTTCACTGAGTCACAGATACTTTCCTCTGTGGGAGATGCAAGTATTTAAGCAAAGGGAGATGTGCTCCACGTCACCACAACCTTTTCCCTACTTTCTTTCACACACAGGAAGGGAGATCAGCCATCCATGATGCTGTTCTCCCCCACCTTCTCAGGTGCTCCCAGCAGTTCCAACACACTGGCCCTCACTCCATTATTCCCTGAGCAGACTGGGAGGAAAGCTTCCCAGTACTCTGGCTCCATTTGCACTATCTGTTTCCCATGTTGCTTCATGTTAGATTCAACACATCATGTTAGATTCAACACATCCCATCACATGCCTGCAGCTAATGGCTCTTACCATGCCAGGTCTCACTTCTGCAAACTCATACTTAAATCAGTCTCACAGAAAACTGGTAGGTGCTGGAGAGTCTCCCTGGCCCTGTCAATAAAGGCACTGATAGAAGACAAAAGAGTCAAATTACCACATGGTGATTGTATGAATTTCTGTGCTCCTGAAAGAATGTTCACTTCTGATCCCAGTTGCAAAGTAAATCCATACTAACTATAACTAGACATGGTTCTGTACCTAGGCAACTTGAAATCCACAATCAGGAGCTCTTATTCAGCTGCTCACTACCTCTTTCCTGCAATACAATATTGCCTCTGCAAGAAAAAATGGTAGTATTCTACTCCAAAGTTGCATAATAACCACCTGCAGGGTATGGCAGAAATGTTCTTCCATTGGGGTATTCATCATTACAATATTCCAAAGCACATCTTCAAGTACTTTTCCCAATATACTCCCTTGCTTCCAAATCAAATAAGCATTAATAAAGAAAAGATAACATTCCTATTTCTAGCATTCTGCAGTAGATTGCATATATAAAAAGATACTGAAGTAATTAGTGTTGAGTATTTTTCTAAAGTCTTAGACAACTAAAGCAAGAACACCCTAGTTTAAGGAAGGCACCTTTCCAGTGCTTAGCTTTTTGTTCACAGAGTTTAGTTAGGGCTTAATGTACTGGCAATCTCTTTATTCAATTAAATTCTGTTTTTATAACAATAATTATGTATAGTACCAGGTACTGTAGCATAAGAGTGTGTGTGTGATGTTCATTATTCAGACTAAATAACTTTTCCCATCAGTAAAATGGAGTAAAATTATTTTCATTCAAAGTGTCTTTAAGAGTAGTAGGAGTAAAGCAAGCCTAACCAGATGATCATTGGCACTATCCAAGAGCAGAATTTCCCTCCATAAAATTAATTTCTATAGCCAAAAAGGACCAGCCTCTCAAAGACACAACAGATGAGGTGCTCATCTGCAGACACAGAATCTCCTGTCTAATTAGGATGTGCACTTTGTGTAATATTAGGAATTACTAAATGGGCAACCAGCTGTGGGAGTACCTGTCATAGCCAAGCAATATTGCAAAACACAGGAGACAGAGTAAAAACAGAGCTCTGAAATATTTATTCACCTATAACAAATAGAAAGCATATAGATCTTCTAATTAATGCATTGTAGATGGAGCTGGTTAAACCACAAATATGATTGAAAGTGTGAAATATCAGAAAGATCTTTCAGAGATAGAAACAGTGGCTGTAACACTTAAGAATGACAATAAGTCTCAGAACATTTTGATGGGAAAGATGGAAGACAACTTGGATAAAAATAGAAAGGCATGCCCTGATGCACTGGGTACACTATAAGTTGAATTTTTCTCAGTAGAGGGGAGAAAAGCAATTCTTGATTACTGAATCCTTTGAAAGCAAATTGTCAACTTTTTTCCCATCCATTTGTACCTCAGTCCTGCAGCTAAAGCGGCATGAAGAGGCATTTACTCTTTGTACTACACTTTCATTTTGGTGGGAGACTTCAGTGGAAAATATACCAACCTTAATATCTAGTACAGTTCAAGAAATATTCTAAGGATGGAAGTATAATCTGCTTTTTGACAGAATTTGTCAAAAGCCTGCTGTTGTCGCACTATGATTGAAAGCAGCCTGGAAACTGAAAAAAAACAGGCCTACTTCTAAAACCAGAAATAGCTACAGAAAAGCAAAAAGGGATTATGGACCTAGTACTGAACATTGAGCACATCTTCAGGTGCATTCCTGGTCATTTTTGTGTGGCTACCTAAGCAGCTATAACATGGCAAGTACAGCTTAAGAGTCATAATAACATATTGAAAACAAAGGGCAGTTTTTCATTGCTTTAAAGCAACATAAATCCATTTAAATAAAGAAAGAGCTGTGAAGGCTGCATCAGTTGAAATGCAAATTTGACATATTTAAACTGGCTGTTTACATGCCACCATAACTACACCGGGAAAAATCCCACAAACAGGGTGCTGATGTCACCCAAACAGGTACGAGTCACAGCAGATTAAACAATGACACAAACAATGAGCCCAGGACTGACTGAATCAACAGCCATCCTAAGAAATCAGCTGTGAATCAAACTGAGGAACAAAGCAACAAGAAATTAGGAATTACTTGCATCACAAGCAGAATAGAGCAAGGACTAGAGTCTCCTGACTAAACAGAACAAGCAGGAATCAAAAAGGCTAAGGAGTGTTTTTGGTCCTCAAATACCTCTGAGCAGAAGAATTAAAAGGCTCCCTCAGGTCCAAAGTCTGTAACAGGCAAAGGAGGAAAGATCACTGTTGGCTGCACCAAACCTCATCAGCCCGGGCTGAGCTTTGATATACCCTGTTTGTCAGTGAAAGCTGACAAAGAATTGAAAGAGGAACTGTATGGCACAGAGGGCAGCAAGTTAGAAGTAAAGAAAGGAGGCTGTAACCAGATTTAAAGAATTTGATTTTAAAAGATGACAGGAATTTAATTTCACTTAGCAAAGTGCTTCACCTAGGGACAAACCAAAAGAAGGAACTATATATTAAATGAGACAACTGTACTGCAAAGTTGGTGAAAAAAACAAATGAGGCTCCCTGAAGCCATTTCCATGAAGTTACGAGCACACACTGACAATATAAAAAGGAAAAATGGGTACAAAGATTCTTTGCCCACAGAGAAAAGCAGTCACAAAATACTGGTTTGTAACTGTCAAGACAAGTTTATTTTATTACTAAAAGAATTTCTGGGAAGTACAATCTGTGTATCCTTACTCATACTTCTGAAGCTTTGAGGGTCAAGCAATCACTGAGGTCAGAGCTCCAGGCTTTCACAGAACCTCATGTAGACATAAATCTGAACAGGGATCCTATAACTACTCACCACAAAATCAAGAAGAAGGAGAACTTTTAAAGTATCCGTCCTTTCTCCCAATTATTATCTCTGTGTCAAGGAATGTGGCCTGAAACACTGTGAATAGCATTATGCAGAAATTCATTGTGTTTTACTTGTGAAAACAGCTTCAGAGGGAATGCAAGTCAGACTTGCTTTTTCACAGCAAGAATTCCACTGGAACTATAATTAAATATAGAAGAAGCAAGATAAATCTGCCACTGGCACCAGGCAAAACTCAAAACCCGTCACAAAAATAACAACAGAATATAAAAGAGGACATGAGTCTTCTAACAATGGAACAGTCTTTAAATGGACTGGGAAATATGTTCAATTTGCTGTAAATTATAGCCCTGGTAGAACACTGCACATTAAGTAACAACATCGAGTTGTTATAAGAGGCTGTTATAAGAGGCATAAATTGTCCAGAAGTGCCCTGTCCTACAGCACTGCCAATCAAAGTGAGTGTCTCTGAGGCTCTCTGAAAAATACCATTACAGGAACAGTCACTGCAGATTGCTTGTGCTGAAACAGAAGCAAAGTCATTCAAATAGCAATAGCAGTCTTGATCTGCTGCATTAGCCTTACTATTAACAGGGCAGGTTAATGAATTCTATGAAGACCATAAGGGTGTCACAAAGTTTTGGGACATTGGGGTGGGGTTTTTTTATTTTTTTTAATTTTTTTTTTTTTTTTTTGGTGGTGGTGGTGATTGGCTTTTCTTTGTTCAGCTTTTTTTTGTTGTTGTTGAATTTTCTTTGTTTGCTTTTTAAATTTTTTTTTCTGAGGTTTTTTTATATGTATTGCAGCAGCATCTAAAAGCATCATTAGAACTTAGAGCTGCATTAGACTGGCAAAGCAAACCATTCCAATAGAAATAGTTCCCTGCAGAGTTGGTTTAAAAGGGGGCTGGGAAGCAGCTCCTGTGAAAAACGTCATAAAAGTAGTTCTAAAAAAGTCATAATTCGTCAAAATATTTCAGATCTTCATTTAAAAGTTGCAGATTTCCCTTTTTGCCTAGACTTCTTCAGCAAAACATTCTAAGTATGCAGAAAATATTTGTTTTTAAACAAGAAGTTCTATACTTATTCACTACTCAAAAATATGTAATCTCATTAAACACAAGATAAAATTAGAGAATGGGACAAACACTATGAGGCAGACAAAAATTATTAACATAACTACTGAAGGTACTTACTCTATTGAGGCATCTGTATTTTAATATTTGCCTTGTTGCAGCCTAGCTATTTCTAACCTAAAACCCAGTTCCTCTTAGAGCAAGCTAACTAACCACATATAATAATCATTTGTACAACAGGATAAAACACATGAACAGAACAGAGGCTGAACATCAAATCATGATCCAAAACTTTATTTGAACATGCAGATTATAGAGAAAGCAACCAAAAGTCTAAATATTAGTGACTCTTCTCTTACAAGCTTTTGAGAAATCTACATGGTAAGGAATTGAAATATTCTCTATGGTATTTTACTGAAATGTCCTAAATTTTTCAGAAGAAGGTTCCTGCTGCAATCAAAAGCTTTGTGATTAAAAAAATCCAAGGCCAAAAGCTCCAAAGACTTAACAGTCTGCACAATTTTATCTTCTGACTGTATTAACATAGTGCTCTGCATAATAGAACAAAACCACATAATATTGAAGAATATTGATCGAGAGATTTAATTCCTTATATTCAGTCTATTAACTCAGCCATTATCCACAGTGAGAATATACATTATGTTGTATAAGAAAATGGCAAAAAAGTATTCTATTAATCTGCAAGTGGGAATAGTTCTCTTATCTCAGGGAGAATTTAAACCATTTTAATTTATTCCAAATTGTGCCAGAGGCCAGCTGCACAAAAACTGCTGCACAAATAAAAGTGCCAGATCACCATTGATATCTATTCCTTACAAACCTTCCATCAGGGCCTTGGGTGCACCAACAGCCCAGACAGTCTGATCTGGGAACTGCAGCCCCAGGACTACTGCCCAAGGGACCTGGGACTGCACTGGGTCAACAAGGGACAGTCCTGCCTGGGCCATGCTCCCTCTTGGCTCCTGGACCATCCTCCTCGTGGGACAGCCCACACCTCTCTGCTGCCAGGTTCTCAGAACATAACTTATCTCCTCAGGAAGGGTAAAGGCAGGGAAGTACTACCCACCCATCTGTTTGATCTCAGTGGCCAAGATGGCAGTTCAAAGCCATTAACAGGATTCCATCTTTCACAGCTACAGCAATTTCTTTTCTTTACAATAAAAAATTTGTCTGCCTGTTCACTCCAATTAACTTGCCAGTTCATCTCATCCCCCCCTCCCCCCCAACTTTAAAACATTAATTACAACAAGTTGGAACTAATTGGAATAAAAGCAGAGGGTGCAGTCAGTGCCAAGGCCTGCCAGAGGCCAGCCAGCCATTGCTCAAGGATGGAACTGCTGCCCACTCCAGCAGTGAAGCGGCATCAGCTAAAGAGCACCACAGCATAAATTAAATAAGAGTAAAACATCTGGGAAAGAAGTTGATGCTTCAATGATTCCATGACAAATGATAAGAATAACCCCGCAAATTATTAGCTGAATTTGGCCCAAGTGTCAGGTAGAATGTTCTTTATTTCACAACAAGGACTTTCAGCATTTTCTTCAGACTGAAACTCTTAGAAATGTTTATATATCACTGTGCTAGTCTGTGAACATGCCAGTGAAGATGTTTCATTTTACAGACCCATTCACATGTAACTCTAGAGTACAAAACAGCTAAATAGGCAGAATTGAAATGTTTTATTAAAAAAAATTAAGAGACAAATG
The DNA here is from genome assembly GCA_013397555.1 of Urocynchramus pylzowi. Taxonomy (NCBI): domain Eukaryota; kingdom Metazoa; phylum Chordata; class Aves; order Passeriformes; family Fringillidae; genus Urocynchramus; species Urocynchramus pylzowi. The sequence goes on from VZRH01002149.1 coordinate 19,366, forward strand.
AGAAAAAAATCAGTAAAGGATTAAACTCATCCCTAAAAAAGGAAGGTGAAATTAAAGCACTACCAGTATACTGCAGTCTTATTTCTGTCTCCTTTCTTACCTCATTCAACACCTAAACCACTTCTTAACATTTCCTTAACAGCATCTTATTGTTATGCAAATTACTACCAAATTGTGTTCCTGAATTGAAGCATTATGTTTGGGTTTTTTTTAATTATCCCCAAGCATATTCAGAATGCTGAAAAGTGATACATGGAATGAATCTCCAGTGACCCCAAAATGTCTGTTCCTCTGGCATTGTACTCTCCCAGTCATTTGACTGCCATGGTAATTCAGAAGGTTTATACAATTAAAATATTAAATGGTTTTCTGCTAGTTATTTTACTTAAAAAACCCCCCAAAAATCAAGCTAATAAAAGCAGAAACCAGCTACAGTTTGGGATGCTTTTACTGTGCAGCCATTGCAGAACACATACTGCTCTCCAGGATAGTGATGATGGAATGTTAGGGGTTGGAAGGAGCCTTCTAGATCGTTTAGTACCAATCTCTTTGCCATGGACAGGGATACCTGTCTGATGACAATGAGAAACAGGGAGCTTAAAACATTATCTTTCATTCCAGCACAGAATGCTGGAACTTGGTAATTAGTGTTTGAATAAGGACTTTATCTTTCAATTAATATTTTTCCTCCCATTCTATCACTGAGGAAATAATTTGGTCTTCTCTGATGTAGCCACAATGGAAATGAAAAAGTGACAGAAGCATAACTTTTCTGCAGAGTTAAAGAGGGATGGAAAAGAGCAGGCTATCAGAAAGGGAGCCTACTTTTGGAAATCCATATCTGCTCTTCTGGAGAGTTCTTTCACCAGACAGCAAGTAATTTTATTTATTTTTGTTGCTTTGTCTGCAAGTTTCTTCCATTTCCAATTTCCCCTTTCAGATGCAATTTTAAAAAGTCCAATATTCAACAGACAGCAAACTAATTGCTTGATAACGACCTTTTAAATGCCCAGATTAATGGCTTTAAGTGGAATTTTAATGAGTTATTCTGAGTATAACTAATTATTTGCTATTTATACACATAGACATGAACAGAGTATTTTTGATTAAATGAAACTTTATCATAACTGTTATTCCAAGCTGCATTCTTTGCACAGAGCTATAGCATAAGAGAAGCATACATATGGATATATTCACATAAACTTGTGCTCTGGCTTGATAAGCCTGTCCAGTGGCATGGTTTGAAACAGGGGATCCATATTCAAGTTCAGACCCTGCATGCCTCCAGGTAATGCAGGATAAACTGCTCTGAATCAAGAAGAACAGAGATTTAAATCTAGATCTCCCACAGTTTGTGCTAGGACTCTGTGCATGCTACACATACTGGTGATAGTCACACACTTAATTCCCAAAATCAAAAGCTGAAATTCTGACTTGGACAGACCAATTTCAGGAGAATGGCCAAAACATTTCATACTATTCTGGCATAAAACAGGGAAACAACTTTAAACATTAGGAATTCCTTAAAAATAGGTGTAGAAAGCATAGATTTACACTACACTTTGAATTAAATTTGCATTACACTTGCATTGTGCTTTACTATGAAAACCAAAAATTGTTTTCTGCAGGAAGGAGGTAAGGAAACGAAACTCCTGATTTATTTAGCTTCTTAGTCAGTTGACAAGGTGAAGACAGGTATGTTTTGCTTTTGACGCAGTTTTTGTTTTTTAAAATACAGGCAACGTTTCTTTTACAACTCTTAATTTCAATATATGCAACTCCTAGGGTACAAAGATTGAGGGAAGAGAATACTACCTGTAAAATTTACAGAGAGGACAAGGAGAGAGAGTGTTCTAAGTTGTCTTACAAGCCTGGGATAGAGTTGAACAACAATTAATGTCTTGAAATATTGGCTTCCTTCACAGGCCCATAAAACCAATGCTGATATGTGCTATGACATGGCATGAAATTGGACATAACTATTTGTACACTTGAGTTTTTGCTTAGGCATTTACACATCTTCCAGACTGCACTGTCAAATGAACTTCATCCATCTCCATTTCAACTGCTCTAAAACTACATTTCAAAATGTTTTAAATAGGTTGCACAAAACTGCCTTTAACTGTGAGCATGTCACTCAGCTATAAGGGAACTTCAGGATACAATACAAAACCAAAATACAGATAATCATTGAGTTCTTTTTACTCCATCTTAATTTGGGTTAATTCACTCTTATTTTGCTTTTCTCATTAAAAAAGCATATCTCGTGTTATATGATATTTGCCACCTGAGATGCTCATATACAAACAAAAAAAAATCTGAAATTTACTTAGAATATCTATAAGAAAGTGGCTTTCTCCCATTTCTTTCCCACATGATAAAATGAAGGTATTTACATGTCAAAAAAAGCCACATTAAGGTAAACTAGTAAAAAGCTAAGTTACTTCTTTATCCAAAAGATGGACACAACAAGTTAAAAAAAATATTTTTTATAAGTGGATTCTCTTACAGGTTTTCAGGAAGTAGATAGCAACTTCAGGAATCCAGGGCCAGCAAAACACAGAGTATCTCCAACCAAAAGAGCATTCAGCTTTACCTTTCTGCCAGACATCAACTTCCTTGTATTTTCAAGCAACAAAGAAGCCAGACATGGCATTCAGCCATGGTCCTTTGTATCCTCACCTCTTCAAATCTCTCTGTTGTAATTATTTACAAAAATATTTTGGGAGGGGGAGATTTAACCATATTGAGATAAAAAGTAAGATATCTTGAGGCAGGTATCTATCATGATGTCTCACACTCTGCTAAACCCATTAGCTAAATTCCCCAATAAATCAGTGTATTGTGTCTGACCAAGCAAAAATACCTTTTACTTGCTAGTCTTTTCTTCGTTGTAAAGCCTCTTGCCACAACAGAAAAAAATTAAACCAAAAGGAAATAATTCCCCCAAGACTGGGAAACTGAGAAAACCAAAATAGAGTTTTCATGAGTTAGTACACTGGCACAGCAGAACCCAAATATTGTAAGGTCATGGAGCAGAGACTCCTGGAAACCATGCTGAGGCACATGGGAAATGAGGTGACTGGTGACAGTCAACATGGCTACAGCAAGGGCAAGAAAGCTAAAAAAATAAATAAATAATTATTATACCTTTATGTAGCTAATAGGAAAGCAAAACAATTTTAAGAGTCAACTTAAATAGGTTCTTTACAATAAAAGTCAGCAGAACTCCTCCAAGAGCAGTTTGTGCTATTACACTGCTGTGTCATACTTCTCAGATGTCAAAGATAACTTTACCCTCAAAAGTTCACTGCACAATTGTGTATACAGATTTTTTTTTTTCTTTGAATAATTAGAAGGCTGTAAAGTAATGTTGCCATTGCCTGACTGACAAGTTAATGATCTGCACTTCTCACACATCAAGGCAGACTTAAGAGAATTGAAACTAGCAGAGGACTTGAAATACCTATCACCATCATTAGGCGGTTTGTTTCCAAATAAGTATAGAAATTCAAGCTTTGAGGAGTTTGGCACAGAGTGATGCATTTGTCATTTAAGCACCATAATCCTCTTTTGAGTGACATTGTGTGACACACAGCAACATGGCATGTCTAAATGATAAACCACCAGCTCTTCACTGAACTAGTTCACAGTTATTGGCACCTTGGTAAGCTGCAATAATTTCATATTTGCAGGAGAAAAGGAAACAGAAAATTGGTGTTGCAGAAAAAGAGAAAATGTCCATGTATATTATGTGCTTCCAGGAAGAAAAGGAAATGTCAGCTGACCATTGGGAATACAACCAAATTCTGCTATTTCACCCTCATCTCCTATGAGGCCCAATGGGATTCATCCCAGGGTACTGCAAGAGCTGGCTGATGTTATTGCAGCACCTCTCTCCTTATTTTTGAAAATTCTTTGTAGTCCAGGGAGCTTCCAGCTGACTGAAATGGGGCAAAAGTTCAAGAAAGGTGAGAAGGAAGACCCTGGTAATTACAGGCTTGTCAGTCACACTTCAATGCCTGGTAAAATCAGGGAGAAAGTTATTCTGTCAATCTTGGGATCTTACTCATCAGATTCCAGTATATCATAATTGGGATGCATCCCATGTTTGATCATCAAGTTTGGAGAACATGCTCAATAAAAAGACATAAAGCAGTCTGCTCCTGATTCAAGGTTTCTTCCTAATTATCAAAGTTCACAGCTGTGCACAGGTACTCAGAAATTATCATACTCTAATGCCATTAACCTCAAATTCTACCTACTGTAGACAATTTCAGTTTATAAAATACAACCTTTGAATAGGTTTGTACCCCCATTACATTAAACAACAAAAAAAAGTTTTCTACAATCATAATACAAGAAAAGCATATTTTAAACCAAACTTCCCACAGAATAGAGCTGGTGAGCAGAGGAGGACACAGCTAGCCTAAAACCTAGGATAGCCTAGGTCCTCACTTAACCTGTATTTTCCTTATAACTGATATATCCTGATATCCCTAGGCTTCAGCTGGGCTGATTATAATGTCGAAACATTCAGAGTGGTTTTTTTTTTTTTATTTGGAAGCAGAAAGGCAAAACACAAATTAAGAAAAAGAAGTTACTATTGTTCATAGAAGAGCCTAGCAGTCACCTATGAAATATAAAGTTCAACCTTGATTTCTCCTCAGAATGGGGAAGCTCAAGTACATGTCTTCCATTTTCCCAAAGAATGCATTAAGAAGCAAACTGGAAACTATTCTACCACATTCAGCAGAAGCTGCATTATTGCAAGGAAAATAATTCAAGGTTTCTTGGGCCCAGTAGAAGGATCACATTTGACAGAGCAACACAGCATCTCATTAATGATTCTTACATTTGTTATTGGTGATAGAAATTTTACTGGAAGCCAAAACAAAAACTCGAGGTATTATTCATCTCAGACAGATGCTCTATTGAGTGGAATATAGAAATAGCACTCATCTTCTTGATGGCATAAATACAATTACATATGCCTTGAAACCTGCTATCCACATATTTACTCAAAAGAATAACAAATTCATCAGTTTCTAATGTTCAATTTGTCAAAATTGAGAATGTTTTAATCACACTGGGGAACTTTCAGCTACTAAAACAAGCCAAAAATGGACTCCACATGCCAACAGAAATCACTTGCAATCATTTTCAGAACTGCAACTTAGACCTGTGACTTTGACAAAAATTATGCCTTTAAAACTCTTGATCTTTTGGGAGTATCCTTAAAATTCAGGCTTTTACTCTAAAATACTGAAAATATAAAAGCAGAAGACCGCAATGAAAAGACAAAAAGCACAAAATCCAAAATGTTTCAATATGCTACATTCTTCTACCATAATCTTCTGACAGTGGGTTGGTGCTTTTAAGGGATTAAAGGTCAAATAAGGCCTGCAATGTTTAGCAGAAGCAAAGACAGCATTCCAGGAAACATGTTACATTTCTGCCTCCTCTAGTCTTACTTTAAATACACAATGTTACAAGAAAACAGGCATGGCATTTTTTCATGTTTTTACCCATTAAACACAATCCTCCAGTGCAAACTTACCAGATAGAAAGGTGGTACCAAACTGAGATCCTCATGTAGATGCTGAAATGTCTCATTTCTCCCTCCCTAATACAGCTCCAGGTAGGAAATAATTCCACAAAATTCGTTATCATCTCCTGGATAATGGTATTCTTTCTCTGCCTTAATGGTGGAAAGCACTTTAAGGCTAACTTTTGTAACCTCACATGTGACAACAGCACTACGTGAAGTGGAGACTGATCTGTTTTCTCTACCCCTCACAGCTGACAGCTCCAACAAATTAAAATCCTGTTTGTGAAACACCTAGCAGAGAATTTTGCGCCTTGTAAAAACAGCAGCACTTGACATGAGACCATGAACAGACCTCCTAGAGAGGCAATGTGACAGGAAGTCAATTTAAAAACTCCCCCAATTACATGTTCTTACCTCAGGTAATTAGATAATTGCCTGAGTAGTAAACATGTCCAAGAGAGTAATCAAACAATTGGAGTAACAAGGAGACAAATACTGTCATTGTTAAAAGGAAAGTTAATTTAAAATCAGCTGCTCTATCAGCAAAACCTGTTTTTAAATGGTGTGTTGATTATTAAATGAAAGACAAATATTTGGCATTAAACATGCTCAAACTGTTCATACTGCACAATAACATTCTTAATAAATAACTGAATAAACCTGAGTCAAGCTCAGTCTGGTGCCTCTGAGAAACTAGAGCCTCATTACCAATATCATTATCTAAAACTAATTAGTAGTTGGTGATTGTAGCCTGCTGGCACTAGGAAGCTGATTAACATTCCTCAGAAACAAACAGGCCTGGGTTGGGGGAGGAGAGGGATATTTCCCTTTTGCTTCAGACTCAAAGAACAGAAAGGGAATTAAATATTTAATACCTGTGAACATTGCAGCTCCTTTCATTAATCTGTATAATGGGCTGATATTTGATGTGCTTGAGGCATTTTCATTGCTTGACATATGTTGGGTTCGGAATTTTTCGCCTGGTTGGATGACAGAAATAGAAATCTTAAAGCGCAGTTAAATATTTTATTACCATTGTTTAATTTAATAAATACTGGATTAACTTGTCAAAGCAGATTTCACTGGCATGCTAGAACAGCATTTTCTTTTTTCTTTTTAAATGTAATCTATGCCTAAATACTGTGATGATTAGTATAATTACTTTAAATAGTACTGGATGCATTCAGGGCAGAGGGATGGACCAATTACTGAGTATTTGGCAGAAAACAGTTCTTTTAATTTCCCTAATAATTTGCTATGTGACCCTTTTGCTCCTTTGTAATTTGAAGAATGAGTCAATTTAAAAATCCTAAACTGAAGTTTAGGTTAAACTTTAATTCCATACCAGAAGAAAGCCCTGCAGTGTGTCATAAGTCCAAGTTTCTAATTCAGTGTACATATTAAGAGCCATATCTGCAAGTAAACTTTCAACAACTGAGATATCTGTATTGGAAAATTTTCTTTCTGCTACTATCTAGCCACCTTGTAAACCTGTGTTGTTAGAAATAATCCATGTCCAATGTAAACCCCTGACACAGTAAAAGCTCAGATGAGCAAAGGGTGAAGCTTCACTTGTATCTCTGCTGGTTTCTACGTGGTGAGATACACATACCTGTACACACATATGAACATGCACAGACTCAGTTAAAGCATGGAGAGCAGACCTGTTGACTCTGCTGAAAATAAAGCAGGGTTATTTTTCTATCCTTGTTTTGGTTAATATTCTGAAGCACTACACTGAGAGCTGAGACAAGTCAGTGCACTACTGACGTCCAGTGAACCAGGTGCTCAGCACCATGACCAAAATCTTCAAGGCTGCTTCTTTAGTGTCAATATTTTCCTCTGTCTGGGTGGGAGGTTATCCCCTCTAACTTAATGAACTGGCAGAAAACTAACATTTGTGCAGCCTTAAGTACACAAAAATATACTACATCAGCATTATCAAGAACACTAATTTTTGACAGAAAAAGAAAAGTTATTTAAAGCAACAAGTAATATGACACAAAGGAAAAGCAGGATTCTGTACATAAAAGTCTTTATTTCTGTCATACCCTAAATACAAGCACTAGACATTTTGTTTAAAGTAATTTATTAATAAGATTAATTACAACACTCACATAATGTGTGCAGCATTCAAAATGTGCCTTGGTGCAAAAAAATACACAACTAAGACAAAATGCTTCTACAAAGTAGTGAGCAGTACCAGTAAGACTAAGCTAAGCAAATTGAAAATGCTGAAGTTTCTTAAGCTTTGGATTCTAATGCAGGTGATCATGAGGCTGTATTAATAACACTCAGCCTCAGGAGAAATGTTCACTATCCATATATAGCAACTGAAAGAAATTACAGATTAGGTATTTCTGATTAGAGTAATAGTTTACTACGAGAATGGTACCTTTTACATAAATACATGTCTGAATGCTGAAGAATTGCAGTTTGAGTACCTGCATTCCATAATTCTAACCTGGCTTAGGAGGACATCATGTGGCAGAATAATATATGAACAGACACTGCAACCTTCCCACACAAAACCCCCTCCTTCTACAGCTGCTGCCCCTTGCAGCCAAAAATATTCAATACCATCAAGAGACTCGGTGAATGTAGAAGCAGTGTCCTAAATCAGATATTAGGATGCAAGAGATGATTATTAAGATGATCTGCAATTCTGATACAAAGTGGGGGTGAATGACTGGACTCAGAGGAGATTTCCTCAGTTACCAAGCCCTAAGCAGCCATTTTAAAATTTTGGAAGCACACAGCCCCACGTACAGTATTAAATTTCCCCCTTCTATGCTCTTGGATCAAACTGCCTTTGCCAGAGCCCTACCAAAAGCAGGAATTTGTACAAATGTGACCTGAAAGCATCAATAAAGAACTCCAATGAATATATGAAAGAGCCTCATCCTACTTCATCAATAAAATCTCTCATGAGCAATTCCATGATTACTAGCACTTGAATCATAAAATAGAGTTCTAGAGAGGTATTTCTGGATTTTTTCTTGCATTTATCTTAAAATCCATTTGATTTCCCTTGCCAGAGACTGATAGTAAATTCTTAGAATGTCAGATGAAGGTGGAATCGACTTACACATTAATTTTAAAATTTAAAAATAAAGTAATCTGCTTTACTTATAACATCATTATATGAATTACGGAATAAATTCAGAATGTTATGGTATCAGTCCGGAAAATAAGAACTGAAAGGAAAAAGAACAATTTGATGGCATGGCTAATGGTGGACATAGTTAGAAATTCACCACTGAAGACAAAAGAAGCTGTGAATGAGGAAAAAAAAATCTGGAAAAGAAAATTTTAAGGAGATTTTTGTCATTCCTGTTCCTGCCAGAAGATATAGGCTTGAGTGATGCTACTTCCTTTCATAAAAGCCCTGAGATGAGCTCAGTTGGTCAGAGCATGGGGTTAATAACACCAATGGGTTTGATCCTTGTATGGCTCATTCACCTAAGAGGTGGACTCGAAGATCTTTCTGGGTCCCTTCCAACTCAGAATATTCTGTGATCATAGAAGCATTCTTAAAGTATTTTTTCACTGATTCATAAAAACTATCATAGAGACAGTAACACTACTTTTCAATGCATTCTAAACTTAAATCCTCCCTATGGATGAGAAGAATTCTGTAATGCTGACTTTAAACACACAACTGAGATGTCCTGAAATACTTATATTTACAAAGCTTTTGTGATCAGCCTCAGTCTGTTCATACTCAGATAACCCAGGCATTTCTTCCCTTACTACAGTGTCATTCAGCAACCCTGGATCTTCCACCCTATTCCTACATTCTTCATGTAACATAAACTGACAAAATAAGTTTGTGCATTCCCATAACTCAGTGAGCAATCCTAGACTTACTTGAAACAAACCTCCCCAGAAGAGTTCTGACAACACAAGAAACTGCATAACCAAATCTGCAAGCTGGGTGACACTTCCAAGCACAGATCAATTAGCCAGGAAGGCTGAGCAAAATAATTGTGTTTCTAATCAGTGGGGTCCCAGAGCAGCATCCTGGCAGGAGCACCTGGAAAGAAACACCTACACACCATATTTTCATGTGTATATCTTGGGAAAAAAAAAAGCTTAATTAGCAGCAGTGAGGAGAGCTGAGGCCTTTCAAGTTCATTAACAGCATTTTTTAAGCAATGTAGGATATCTCAGAGCAGGTGAGGTGCATGACAAAGCAGTTTCAAGACTAAGTTTGGATGTTTTTAAAGGGAGTTTATAAGATGTGATGAATGCTGCAGCAGAGAGGTGGATTCTGTGATCCAATGAGTCACTTCCAGTCCTACATTCCTGTTCTCCAGGCAGAGATTGGGAAAGTATAGGGAAAATAACAGTAGCAACTTACAGCAAGACCACAGCTGTTCACTGCCTCGGTCAGAATCAAACTTAAATACAAAATAAAAGAAACCTGCTTTTCAGGTTATTCTGACAGAGGAAAAAGGGAAAACTGCATGGTTAAAGTCACACCATATAAAATGGGAAATAGGATCACCAAGTCTGCTGGTGACTACATTAAGTAAAACTCATTACTGAATAAAAAAAATGAAATTGAGAGAATTGAATCGCTCTCATCAAACCTGTTGTGGAGAAGTCAACAGTATAAAGTGATTATTCTGCCATTCTTGCTTCCTTGCTGCTTTAACTGCTTTTGCTTTTTCCTAGGCAATTACATCAATAGGTGGAATACTTTTAAGAAAGAAAAACCCCAGTATCAATGAAAGTACATTGGTGTTGCAGAGGAGACGTCTATTTAAAAAACAGATCCCTCCACATTTATTGAAGTGAAGCAACAGAAGGATTACAGAGGCTGTGCCACCAGAACCTTATTTTATCTCAGTGAAGGGGGAAAGGGAAAAAGAAGAGTATTTCCAAGTGAACATACTGTTCTTAGAACCCTGGAGGAACACTTCCCAAGGTCTATCTAACAAATACTCCCCGTGAGGGACAGAAATCTCGGCATGCCAGCGAGGGAGCTTGCACAATGGGATTTCAGTCTCACCTGCCCCCATCAGTCCTGTCTGGTACAGCCAGTAGGATAAAAAGCAAAAAGGAGGAATGCAAATTTCTTCAGTCTCAGTGCTCAGACAACAAGGAAAACGTTTTTATCAGCCAGTATCCAAAATAACCCAAGGTCAGGTTTCCAGGAACCCACTGCAGGGGGCACGCACTTGAGCATACAACCCTCTGCCATTCTCATATCTCCTGGTTCCCTCCAGGCTCCTGATTTACATCTCCCCCCTGCTGGGGAAATCATACACTCCCCAGCAGTAAGATTTGTCTCATGGATTGCTGTTTTCTACACTGGGATTGTTGAAGTTCCAAACCTCAGGTGGCTGTTCCAGTTGCCTGGGACAGGATTGTGCAGTCTCACTTGGCAGGTGTTTTGAAAAGATTTTGCATCTCATCCTTTCAGCAGTCAGGTGAAAAAAGACATCTTGAGTGTCTGGGATGACATGTATTTGAGGTTTTACACTTAGTCAAAAAGATATTTATCCAACAGATGGAAACATGACAAACTAGTCTCTAAAGTAAGCATGTCTTCTGAAAATCTCATGCCTGAGTCAATATCCGTAGCTGGCAGGAGACTGTTACGATTTTAAAAGTGTCATTGCACACAACTGAGAAAATGTCAGAATCAATCTTCCCTCTTCTCTATATAAAAAATCAGTTGATAACCTAGGAAACATATGAGTAATCTGAGTAATTGAGAAAAAATCTAATACATTAGAGGAACTATTTATACACAGGGTGAGTCAAAATTACATTTGTTTTATGTACTGTAATAAATGAATCCAAGATTTGAAAAATCTTCAATTGGGCCTGATCTACAATTAAAATCTTTTTCCAGCCTAGAAAGGTTCGCTAAAAGAATGACAAAAAAATCACAGCCCTGCTTAGCAGTTTTATGCAGCAATTCACTTCCTAAAGACACAAATGTATTTGAGGAAAGGAAATTGCTTTTGAGTTTATTTTATTGAGCTGTAGAGGCAAAAGAATTATCTGTTTAAGGTGCTTTTATGTAAGTGGGAATTGTCAATGGCAGCACAGAAAACTTCAGTAGGAAACAAACTGAACACTGGGCCCAACCTAAACAACACATTTGACACTGGTCATCTTTGATATTTACTTCCAGCCCTGAACTTTGAAGACAGAGTATTTACCTAACTAGTAAGAGGTGGTACAGCTGTGTTTGTATTAGCAGACACAAATATTACCTTGATTTCCTTTACTTCCATCACATATTGTGCCATCAGAATTACGGAGAACTGAAAACATTTGGGCATGTAGACATAATAAACTCTTTCCTAGTAAAAAACTAGTGACTCTAGCATTTTGATTGCACAACCTATCACAAGCCACAGGAAAAAGAAGATGTGACATTTCATCCTGAAGAGCCCTTTGTCAACAATTATTCATTGAGGCAAAGTTCAGGAAAAATTGCTTTCTACTTCCTCACTGATAACATTTATGAATATTATCAATAAGATCTTAAGAATATCTTTAAAGCTTTTGTTCTGCTTCAAGGGAATTCACAGATTACCTCTACATAAAATATTAAGCAAATCAGAAAGAATCATCTGCATGAATCACCAGAAATTACTTGTCTTTACTCTTTGCACTTTGTTTTTTGTTTTGAGGGAGTTTTAAATTTATTTAAATACTGCTACCTTTAAATTTACTTACATACTGCTACCTTCTAGAATAGAAATGCATGAAAATGTTCTTGTCAAGACTTCATAAGCATGACTATGCTCTTGGAAATCAATTATTTCTGTAGCACCTAATTTTTTGTAAAATAACTCACTCTTGTGCAAGACCTTCAATTTGACAGACATCAAATATCAACTCAAAGGGAAAAAACCTAACTAAACAGTCAGATCACAACCCTATGAAACTCAAGCACTTACAGTTTTTTCCCAGGAAACACTCTCTGAGTTCTACAGGTCTTCTTGGTGAATAATTTTTGTAAGTTGAGTATTTTTGGGGTCAGATCTCAGTACATAATTTTACACTTTCTTCCTTGCTGCTTCCTCAAAAAAGAGGTGCTTTTAACCTGCATAGTGCACTTACTCATTGCTCATAAATTGGCACATCACAGAGAATTGTTATTCTTCTTCTCCATTTGTATCCAAAATTTGAAAGTTACCTCTGATTCCCCATCAGACACACTGAGGAGTTCTCACAGGTGTCATGAACTTCAGCAGAACTAATTCACCATCTTTACAGGGCTGCTGATAGATGTTTCAGCCTTAAAAGCATATTGACAGCCACCATTTTTCAAAAGACTTCAGAAGAAACCCACTTTTAAGCTTCATTTCAATCAATAATAATGACCAAAGATTACACTGGCAAAAATGCTGTGTAGTTATTTGTTCTCCGAGGACTCAAATCAGCTGGCATTAAAATTCCTGACCCTCTCTGTTGTAGGTATCTTGTAAAAGGCTGGAGGAGAGAAACAGAATTTTGGTATTTTTCAGTGACTTTTTTTTAACCATAGTTGCTCAGCTGCTGAGTACATATGAACATACAGAAAGATCTAGAAAATCAGATTGAGAGTTAAAGAGAATACAAAAACCTTCAGGGAATTAATTAATTCTTACATATGCCATTGCCTCTTTTCAAAAATAAAGGCCAAATCCTGAGGGACCAAGTAGCATTTACTATTCAAGCAATGGTTAGAATAACTCAGGACCTAAATATGATTAAAAAGTAGATGTTCACAATAAGATCAAACCTTAAATGCCCAGGGATCAGAGAGTTTTTGAAGGTGATACACTACACTATATTCATTTTTCCCAAATAGGATGCTGAGGATGCTCACAGACTCCCAGCAGAATTTAAAAATATCTCCTACTCAAAGAAATTAAATGCTGCTCACCACATGATCTTAAAATCAGCAGTATGAGGAAAGGACTTCCCAGCTCCAGGGATTCTGCTGAGTTCTGAGAAACATATTGGTTCTCTTAGCCAACTTTCTCAGTGCTATGCCTTCTAACCCCATGCTAACTCTGCTGCCAGCCTTTTATAATCTGCAATCAGTTTGCCAAAACCTGCTATACACTGTACTCTGGAAAAATTCCCACTGACCACCACACATGCTGATGTAGTGCTGAAGGAAGTATCACATGTGGAACAGCAATATAAAGTGGTTCAGAAAGAGGGAGAGAGAGTTTGGGTTAAAAGAATGCTTATTTTACAGGTATTTTTTGAAAAGACAGTTTTTCAGTTATGGACTGACTTCCTTTACAAAAGACCAACAATATTCATGTGTAAAGCTACATAAATGCTGCAGCTGTCATGCTAAGGCTTGTAAAAGCTTTGGTACAAATTTTACATGGCTAATTACCTCTGCTCACCTGACCACTTACCTATTTTAAGTAAAGTCTGTGTGTAAAAAGTGCCATGGCGTCTGGCTTTGTGTTCTCACCTTGGTGGTACATATTGGTGTTACTGGTTTCCACTGAGAGCCATCCCAAACACAAGTGCAACACAGCGCTGTGCAGACAGTTGTTTAAACAGAGTTTGAATGCTAAGATGTTGGGTTGGATTCCATCCTGCTTTGTAGTCCATTTTTAGACTACCTCATGAAAATGAATGCATCGCTCAGAGCAAGTCCTGCTTCATCTGAATGAGGCAGCAGAATCAGCCTCCTCATCTCATCTTTCCTCACGGGCTTCCGTGCTACAACTCCTGTAAACAATCACAGTCTCAGAAGACAAGCCTTGGCAAGAAATCCATAATTCTACTACTTTCACAAGTGTTTGAATTATATAACCTTCTTCAGTTCCACCATTATTACAGGACTATCATATTTCTCTGTATTCACTGCTGCATTATTTTACAGTACTGACTCAGAATAAAGGTAGCAATCGTATTGTCTGCAACTAATGCTATGGAATTAAGGGGTGTACTGGATTTCATGCAAGGCCTTCAATTTATCAGTTTTCATTTTATGAAGAATAAAAATATTTGAAATCAGGGAAAGTTCTCTTAGTTGCAGCTTTAGAAAAAGGTAAATAGTGAAGGCTTTGAAATAGTAAAATCACATATATAGAAGACACCTTTCTGTCCATGTACCTTCTATGTCAGCTATGAAACAGAATGTCACCACTTACCAGGTGAGTCCTTTGTTACTAACCAGAGAAGTAGCTTCCCTTGTGAACACCTTTATATTCCACCATGTTTCCCTCTCTCACCCTAGCTTAGAGAATAAATACTGGAATACTTTTTTTAAGCATCAGTGAATACAGAGAGAATTTATTTTCAAAGGGCAGAAAGTACTAATTCCCTACAGTCTGGCAGAATATGTATACTTTTCAAACCATCCAATCAATGGAGACATCTTCATGAGTTTGTAAGTTCACCCCAGGAATACGCTTTTTGAAGGGAATCTCCTGTTCATTCCCTCTCACCTTACCTTGTTTCATCCAGCCCAGATCAGAGAGTTCAGCCAGATACCCCCAAAGGACACAAAGCTGAAAGATGTACTCTACAGACTTTGCAGAGCATCTCCCGTGCCCCAGCTACTGCTGAACTTTCAGTTCACAGGAGCAAACTGGAGCTAGTTCAAAGCACATTCCCTCCTTTCCACCCACTTGCATGCAGTTGGACATCAGGTTCTTGGCACCAAAGGCAGACTGGCTCCAACTGCACGGCACCACTTGCAAATGTAGACATGGACAATATTAGCTCAAGGTGGTGGGCAGGCTGGAGCCAAATTTTGCACAGCAGGATGTATTTCCTTTTTGCATCTCAGCTTTCCTCTTAATAAAACTTCCTTTGATTAAATCACGCTAAAAATAGATCATTTTGTTTGCCTGGGAGGAATGGAGCAAGTTGGATTCACCTATGTCAGGAAGTTCAGGATGGAAAGTCGAAGTTGTAGCAACCCCAGCACATTATCTGCATGCACAAAGACAATGTACTGAATGTGTGGGCTACGTGGTTCCTTCTATCATGTCTAGAGTCTGCTAGCACACTTATCCTGCAAATCCAACACATTTTCCCTGAAGGTTGAAAGCCTGTGTATTTATTTCAGCCTGTTTTGTGGCAAGCAACTTCATCTCTCCACTGAAGCACTTAAAAAAAAAAAAAAA
>VZRH01002149.1:35057-51913 GCA_013397555.1 Urocynchramus pylzowi
AGCAAATTTGGAAATCACAGCTAAATTAGGGAGAGAGAACTAGGAATATAAAAGATTAATAAAATGCATTTATTTAGTCTGGATATGAACAAATGAGATAGGTTTTGCTGTCTTTGAAGCATTATGGTAGAAAGGCTGAAGAAGGTGGATGAACCAACTCTATTAAAAGACTGAACTGTTTTTTAAAAATAACCACGGTTTTTCTGTCCAAAAAATGAAAAATGAATGAATAGAATAGAATAGAATAGAATAGAATAGAATAGAATAGAATAGAATAGAATAGAGTAGTTCAGTTAGAAGGGACCTACAATGATCATCTATTCCAATTGTCTGACCATACAGATATAAGGTTTTTTTTAATCGAGAGATTTGGTGATGTATGTTAAGAAAATCATCCTATAAGAAATCAACACCTACATCATTTTTTTTAAGTGAAAACAAGCTAACTTCACAAAAATGTAAGATTTTTTAAAAGGCATAAAAGATAAAAATATTAACATTGCAGGTACTATTTCTAGTTACTTAACAACTTACCATTTTCATGCTTCCATCTGTAACATCTTAAAGAATTAGATACTTTGCAACAAAAATCTCATAAGAAAACAAAAAGACTGGCTAGAATCTGTAAAAGAAAATAAGTAGTGTATAACTCAATATTATGTTAGGAGTAATATTTATAGTAGATACAGCTTGGTCAGATATAGCATTGAGGACATGGTTTAGTAATTTAATGGCAAAATTTGTGGTGGTGCTGGGACTTTTGGATCTTATGGTCTTTTCCAATCATAAGGATTCTGTGACTCTAACTTGGGACTTTAACTAAAAGTTATAACTGAGCAAACAATACCAAACATCATAACTTAATTTCGTTGATATTGGACAGCTTAGTGGATTCCTAATGGGAAGATGTGCAAGCTTCTCTTTAACCTGAAAGCTGTTTGGTGGCTTACATGGAATATTCCTGTGCAGTTTGGTTGGTTTGCATCAGAGATGTACAACCAGCACTGCCTGTCACCTACTTTTGCAGTTAAAAGAGAGGCTAATTGCTGAATCTAAGAGTGAGATAACATTTCCTCTTTAGAAGTGCTCTCTTCACTTTAAACTGGCAGAAAGGAAGGGAGAAACTTATTCTATTTCCATGTGTTCTGTGTCCTCTGCTACACAGTGTGCTTTTTTGTGCACCTGATGTAAGCTGAGCAGAGGCTGCCACATGAGCCAGCCTGAGTGACCAGTGCCACCAGTATGCCCAGTGCCTGCTGGGCCCCAGCAGTGCTGCTTCACTCAGGAACAGGAACCAAATCTCCCACAACACAAACACCTGTGTCCATCCATACTTCAGCAGGGCTTCTGCATCTGCCTTCCCAGCTCCCACATCCTTGGCACCATTGAAACACAAAGTATGGGGCAGAGTTACAGCTTTCCTCTGCTCCCTCAACTGTACTTGCCAGATTGCCTCAGTCCCTAAATACAGCAAGTGAGGCTGAGGAGGTGAGAAAAGCAGTGGTGCCATGTGGGAACCATAAATAATAGCAGTGCTATGACAGCAAAGCAGAAAAGAGAGTTTAAACCCTCCCTTCACCTGAAGCCCCACTCCATGGGATCACCCACAGCATGCTATCATTTCTATTTTTAAACACAGTATTTTCTAACATGAGACAGTTACCAATCTATTTCTGATCTGAACAGGAAGGACAGTGGAACATCCTTAATCACAGCCGAACCAAAATTAGAACAGAAAAATGGATCAGTTCAGCTCCTTTATTTATACTAACCAGCTTTAGATGTACCTATATGAAAATATATACATAAAATCCTTTTGTAGATCCTCAGTGAAGGATCAGAAGCTGGTTTAAAGAGAAAATAAAAATGCAGAATTTGGTATTGGAAGGGGCCTGTTCCCTCCAAGGCTTTTACTTGGAAGCTGTAATTCAGCCAGCCAAGCCACCATCTAAGGGGTGGTGACAGCAGCATGTCTAAGCAATGTCTCTAAGAGTCACCTCTTGGTCACTCTTTGCTCAGCACTTCTCAGGCCACAGCCAAAACACCCTTGACTGGAATTCTGTGTCCAGTCTTGGCACTCAGCATAGAGGAGAGTAAGAACACAACAAGGCCCTGAACCTTGGAGGTTAACCATGCCTGGAGCAGGACTGTGAACCAGGTGACCTCCACATGCCCCTTCTTAATTCTACACTCCTGAGAGTCCCACACCACACATATGTTAAAAGTATGTAATGAACTGGTTAAAAAACAATCTAATATTGCTAAAAAAGAAAAAAAAAGCATGCCAATGTGTGACAGCAGAAGTCCTTTTCTCCATGGCAGAAGAGTGATACTCTAGCAACAAAAATAACATTGAAGAAAATAAGAACAAATCCTTAGTAATTAGACAATGACGTTACAGAGGACATATTATAATAAGATCACCAAAATACACTGGATGACACTGGAAATGCAATCAAGCACCAAGATAGCAAATAAGAGCTCAATAAATTATTAAATGTATAAGCTTTGTAAAAACTGCAGAAAGACTGCTGGCACTACAACCTGCTAAAGCCCTGCTGTTGGTTTTCACACCAAGTCTTCTATCCCAAAATTCCTTTTGGAAAACTTGCAAACAGAGAATCACAGTAATCAAAATCTCACAGAAGCATTCATTAAATTAAGAAAGTATCTTGATGTAAAAAAAATGCAGTGATTAATAAATAAATCTCTATTTCTTTTAGTCCAAAAGAAAGAAATCATTTTCAGCACTAAGGCTGCCCTTAAAGATAGGTACATGTGAGGAAAACACATCTAAAAAGGGGGAGGGGAAAATCTGTGCCTTTTTCCAAGCTGTTTTGATTATTAACAACTCAGTTTCAAGATAAATTCCATATGGGTAAGATACACTGCATGTTTACATTTGACGTTTACAGCTGCACTTAGGTAATTTTACAAATGTATGTATAGATAAACACAAGGTCAGCATGGATACAGCAAACTGCTTCATACAGAGATGGAGATTTCTGATTTAGTTGCCTAGCAATAAGATCTGACTCCTGGAAGCTAGCAAATACTGATTAGAAAACAGAATATAATTATTTAATATATCACATGCATCATACAAAAAGGAACATAAGGCTATTGAAGAAAGAAAAATGTTAGGCCAGAAAAAATAAATTCTGTTCAGTGAAATTTATCCATGAAATATGTGATACTAAGAAACTGCAATATTTAGATTAAAGAAAGCCTCAGTCTGTTCACTCTGTCAGTACTTTTCATCATTCTTCCTTTCGCAGAAAGTCCAATTCCATCTTGGCTAATGGATCTGACTTTTGAATTGCTGTGTTTAACTTTGTCCAGTCTTCTCAACAGTGCTTTAAAGCAGGAGACAGAGAGAGAGATATTTTAAAAAATTGAATAGGATGCACATGATGACATTTCTCTTCTTGGGAAACACAGCATGGTACTAATGGGAAGTTTGATGACATTTACTACACTGGTGGAGAGTCAGAAGACCACATTTGTGTTTTACTTTTTACAAAGAGCTTTAAAACTGCCCTGATGCCTTTTAGCACATTTTTAAGGTCTCTCTCAGTTCTTTCAGTATTACAAATGTTTTTCTTTCAGTACTTCAGCAGTAGAACAGGAAGATCACAAGCCAAGGATGGGCAGCCTACCACAAATTCAGCACAAACCAGGAGTAGCCACATCTTGGATTGTACTAGCCCTGGTCTTTCCCCCTTACAGTTTAAATTTAAATAGATTAGTCAACAATAAAACTGGGGAAACAGAGGCCACTGTATAGCATTCCAGCATTATAAGCAGCATGGACTTGTAATGCACTACTCAGACATTATTTAAACCCGAAAAAAGAACATGATTCCTCTTTGTGCTATTTCCAACCTTTCTTTAAAACGTTCTCCTTTAACAAGCCTTTAAAACAGTACTTCCCAAATCTGCTCCTGCTGGATCTGTCACTTAACAGTATTCCATCTGCTTGGGACAGAAAGTCAAAAAATTTCTCTCGTGTCCTGTTACATCAGCATAAATCTGCAGTAACTCCCCAGACTTCCTGCATGACGCACTCGCTCGGGGTTTGCCTACACAAGGAAGTAAACATAAAGGAAAACTCGCCTCAATCTGAGCCCAGCACCAACCCTGGCTCACTCCTGGTGGAAACATTCTTACCAGATAGAAAAGCAGCTTTTCCCACTCTGAATATGGGTTAAACTACTCTGAACAAAGAGAATCCTAGTAAAATCCAAAGGTATAATCACATTCAATAATGAAGTGCTTTACAAAAATAAAGTTTTTATTTTTTTCAAAAATAAACTTTCAGAAGCAGCATGTCTTCCATCCCATCATAAAAATCCTGCTTCTCAAACTTTCCCTAATTCAGTTTAGAGGTACTTTTAAATACTGGACACAGTTTTGCATTTTGATATGAAAATACTCTTTCACTATCCATAACACATATTTTTACAGAATGGTCTATAACTTGGTACTTAAAAAGTACTCACTTTCCCATGAAGACAATGACTTTATTCTTAATCTTCCTTTCCCACTTGCAAAGACTATCACACAGACTAATTACCTACATCTTAATTTGGTCATGTACTGTGTCTCCTTTGTCCTTGTTCAGCACTGTGAAACACCCCTAAATGGAACATAAATTATATTTAATACATGAAAGTTTGTATTAACACAGGAATTTACATTAATGGTTTTTTCTATATTGGTCAGACACTATAATGATAGAATCTACACAAATATCCAGAAAAGCAAAAGCAGACAAAAACAAAGGACACACAAGTGAAGATTTTGATGTGTGAATCATGGTAAGTTATTCAACCAGGGTTAATTTACTGAGATGAAAATCAATTGGTAGTTTCATTATGGTACTCTCTGTATAAAAATAATAGACAGATTTCTAATAATGTAATGACCTATGTGACCACCACCTACATGTTTAAAAAGCTAAGAAATGATAGTATTTATTTGCACACATTCCTTAGAAGGCACTTGCTGTTTACGAAGATCTGTCAATAAAGAATAGATGGTCTGGGATGAAAAGCCTTGCTCCTAAGCTTTCCCACATGGATGTACATCCCATAATAATCTGGCACTATGATAAGTCCATGTGGTCAACAGAAAAAATGATCATTTCATGGGGAAAAACTGTAGAGGGAGTAGGGACACAGAGTTGTCTCTGATCTCTTGTTGATTCTCGCAAGTTTTGTACACATTCTGTGCTATAAACACTGATTTCAGAGTTTCTGAAAAGAAGTAAATTGGACAGAAACCTCAAAGGCAGAAGTAATTAATTTTCTCATTTGGGGCTGCGTGGTCATCTTTGCATCTATTCTGAGATCCCAAGTACAGAATCCAACTTTTACTTTTTTTTTTTTCTGTGTCATAAGAAATAATAGCTTGAGCTATTAATATCAATTTTACACACTGTAACTTGAACTCTGCTTTTCCCTCCGTTTTTAAAATTTTGATCTCTTTTCGCAAGTAACAAGAAAAGTAAAATACTAAGTTTGAACTCTTGAATCATTGTGAAAATAGTACACCATCCATCCTACTTTGTATTTCCATGTTTTAAATAATATTCAAAGATCTGCTGTCAATTAAATAGCAAAGATCATATCTAATTTGTAAGATTAATTGAAAGGAACTGGTATTTATGAATGTATGAATCAAAATACTTCATGTTCCCAACCAAGATTCAGCAATTCTGGTTGCTTATTGATAGTCCAGTGTGGAGAATTAGAAAATGAGATGCTCTGGTAAGTATTTATATATTCTGTATGAAGTGATTACTCTTTTCTATCTTTTTATCTAAATTATAACCAGAAAATAGCCAAGAAACTGTCTTATACAATAAATTTCATAATAAAACAGAGATAACACATATATGTAGCACAAAACAGGTTTTATTCTGGCCTAATAGCAAAGGTTATCAAGCTAAATGTACCATAAATTCTCACAGCATTGCAAGCCAGACAGTAATGGCACTCCTTCTCCAATTAGACATCAGTTTGATGTATACTATTTTAGGTAGTCTTATCCTCTTCCTTTTTTACCACCCAAACTACAAACCTTCCTTTCACTGACTATTTCTAAAATTCCTTTCAAAACTTAGTAACAATAAGGCCTGTACAAATCCTGCAACTCAGTAACAACAACAACAACAAAAGACATTTTGGTGCAAGACTATTTTCTATAGTTTTACTGACAAATTTGTCTACTCCTTTTTTTAAGTAACCATACTTAAAACTGAGGTAAAGCATGTGTTGTACTCTCTCAGTGTAAGCAGGAAATATCCATCCCACTCTCTGTGTTTGTTGTCCTGTGAGGCAAGATGTTGTCCTCTGAATTCTCCCTCTCAGAACACACACTCTAAAAGCAAGAATCACTATTTCAGTAGTCTGAAATAATTTTTTAGATTACAGGTAATTCAGGCTGTGATCTGTAACAGGTTGTAACACCACACAGAGGAGCTGGCATCGTGTGAGGCCAGATCATTGACTGACATCAAAAGGGGCCAACAGTGTTTGCAGTTCTTTTTCTCCAGGCAGCACCAGCTGCATTAGTAGTGATTTCCTTTCAAAAGCTCAGTGGCAGCAGGTCTTAGAGGGGGACAACAGAAGTGACAATTTTGCATCTTGTAAAAGATCAAATGGTTTAAAACACGAGTGTCAGACCTTTTAAGATCAGCTCGAGCAAGCCCAAGAAGTGAAACTTGTGACATCAGTTTTGTTTGTTTACTTTCCAGTAAAGTTTCAAGCTGCAAATCCCTCTTTTGAATACTGAGGTTCGCTGATTCTGAGGCCTTGCCGGCCTAGAGTATAAATGCTGAAATATTTTGTTGATTTTTTTGTCTTTTTATTTCCTTGCTAGTTGGCTAAACCCCCCCAAAATAATTAATGTTTCTCAGTAATATTTACAGAGATTTTTACATCTGTAAACATAAATACCATGTTGATGTTCTGCATTTTTTAAAAGAAGCCTGAAGACTTCTTTTAGATTCTTTCTGCCTAAACCATGTGAATCAATGAAATAGCAGTTGGAATAAAGGAGCAATAATTGACTGATCAAATTTTTCCACACCAACTAGGATGTGTTTTCTGTTGAAATATTCTTGGTCTTGATACAGACTTGCAACTTTTGAAACCCTCCTGCCCTTCAAAGATTTGCAGAAAAAGACCACTATCAGAGTAGAGGAAGTCACTACTGAATTTCATATATCAGCAACACAAATATCAACTCTCCAAATGCTGTGTCTTACCCTGAATTTCTTCAGATTTGGACAGTCACTGGCGTGAATATTGATTAAAAGACTTTTTGTTCTTATTTCCTTTGAAAAGTGACAATTATCTCCAGCAATTATAAAGTTAAATTTCCTGTTCCGCTATCACTGAACTAGATAAGATTACACTCAAAAGGTAAAGTATGGCGGGTCTAGGAAACTTTGATAAGAAGAGAGAAAGGACCTCTGAAGTATCCAAAATGTAGCTGCTAGAAGCTAAAATACCTGCCCAGGTGTGTTGAGGTTTTTGCCTGTATTCTATCTGATGTTTCTGTAGGAGTTTATGATACAACTTGGGCAGGACAAAGCTTGTTACAGATAAAATCTGTCTTCCATAACTTGGCTTCGATGGCTTTCCAACTTCTGTGAACACAATACAGAAAAAACTGTTAGAAGGGAGCACTCTGCACCCAGAGCTCACTCCAGTCAATGAACATGGAGTGCCACCGTTCTTGGCACCTTTCCTTGCCCTGCCTGTTCCTGCCTGTTCCTGCTGCTCGCAGCTCACGGTGCAGAGCAGTTGTCAGTCACGTGTACTCTTCTTAAAGAAAGCCCCTTCCCTGTGAGTGAGCCTCTCGGCAATGCATCATCTGGAGGCGCAATTTGTGCTGAACAGGGCAAGTGTAATGTTGGCTGCTCCCAGGTAGGAGGATGGATAATTTCCTTCCACGATACAATCTAGCTTTGTACAAGTTCCTCCTCAGCCTGTCAGCTGGTATGACTACATCTGTTGCTACCAGACTTCATGAAAAGTGAAACTGAAAAACACAGCCTAGAGTACTGAAAAAGGATGAGAGTTTTATGAAGATTCACTGAATATAGTTCTTGTTTTACTCCACTTTAAAGGCAGACAGCTTTACTCCTTATTTGTCTGTATGAGGTGAACTCCTCTGCTTAAGTTCTCTGTTGTTTCTATGTGGGTATAAAAAGGAAGTTATCTTAATTATCTTTTAAAATTACCATTAAACTGTGCTATATTTCTAATCAGACATTCTTACTGCTCAAAATTAATTTGGTTTAACTGTTTTTGTAATTTATTTAGAAAGTGCTTTAATAATTTAATTTAAGACTCCTGGCTGAAAATATACAGGTTCTAGTTTCAATTAATCCATAAATTGTGTGTGTTTGGACTCATCTTCCAGAGTGTTCTCCTGCTGACACATCCTCATCCTTGTGCTTTTTCTGTTTGTTACGCTGCTATCATGGTTCTATATCTGTTTAGTGAAGGACATAATGTGAGTATATTTACCATATGGTTGCTGGGAGCAAGATGAATGGGGAGCTGACTAAGAATGTATTTATTACTTAAGAAAATCCACGGAAGAGAAGGACAAGTGTAGAGAACTCCAGAAAGCTTTCACCAAGCTATCTGAGGATGGAAATACCCATTGGCAGGAATAGTTTTAAAACATTATTTGTATATGTTTTGGCTTCTCTAGGTACTTCAGCCCCTTACAGGAGCAAGAATCTGAGCTTGTTAAGTTTTCTAATGCAGCTTCTTACCTGCAAAGAAAAAAAAAAAAGAAAAACCAAACGGTCTCCTTTCATCAGAGCAAGCTTTAAATTGAAATTCCTGACTCCTCTTTTAGTAAGCTTTTCTACAAGTTGTTTAGGAAACAACCATGACAAACCTGTTACTTATTAGTGGAACCAGATGAATTATCAGGATGTGAAGCCAGCACCTTATAGCTGTGCTCTCAGCTAACTCCCTGAGAGCTGCTGCATTCAATGAATGAGTCAATAAAGTGTACAATAAGGATAAAATACTGAGTGAAATTCATCCCTGATAAAACTGACCTTAAGTCAGTGGTTCTGTCCTTTAGTGTCCTTTAGTGTCCTTTAGAGTTCCATTGCTAGAATACAATAGTAGGAGTTTGTAGAAGGACTTAAAGCTTTTGGTTAGCTCAAGAGTGGGGTTTATGTCTATTCAATACTTCAATCCCAGGAGGCTCAGCTCTCACAGTGTCTGTGAGACACTTAACCCAGAAATTATCTGTAGAACTTACCCTGTATAAACTTCTGTAAATTCAAACCAATATCATCTCAGTCTGGGGATCCAGCTATTCACATGTGAAACAAATGTGTCTTTGGGTAGAGGAGTTAACTCAGATTCACTGCATATGGGACTTCTCCTTCAGACACACAGCATGTCAATGCTAAGCCTGAAAGCCTTACAAAATTAGTATTATTTCAGAAAATCATTTATGTTAAGCAGAATAACTACCTAGGATGAAATTATGCTTATTTATACTGTTTTCAATTTTAAAAAATAAACAAAAACAACAACAAACAAACCCCAGCAAAACTCAAAGCAAACAAACACCCTCAACTTAAACAAATGACCAGAAAAAAACAGAGACAAAACCACTTCCTTTTTACCAAGGAAAAACTTGCTCCAGCTGGAGATTCTTCTGCTTGCAGGTATCTTACAATAAGCACACACACAACTGAACTCCCCCATACCCCCACATTCACCGTGCAGCCCTTCTTGAGATCAATCCCCAACCAGAATACAGCGATTCCCACAGCCCCATGTGAGGCTGCAAAGCCAAACAAGCTCAGAAACTTGCAAAAGAACTAGGTTTTCAGAATCTTTTCTTTTCAGACCTTCCAATTTCACTCAAAATTTCACAAAAGAGAACCCAGAGAAATGGGACCTGCTATTCAAGTACATCTCTGAAGTAATTTTTACCTGTTGTTAATGATTGTCAATTTCCTGTTCATTAAACTTGTGAAGCTGCCTATCAGGAAATAATTCTATGATGCTGAAATGGCTTGTATTGCCCCAGAGAATTAATTATTTTCAATCCATAGAGCACATTTAACACTTTCATAGAATCATAGAATACTTTGGGTTGGAAGGGACCTTTAAAGCTCATCCAGTCCTACCCCCCTGTAATGAGCAGGGACATCTTCAACTAAATCCAGTTGCTCAGGGCCTGAGTGCTCCAGCACTCATGTCCAACATGACCTTGAGTGCTTCTAGGGAGGGGGCATCCATCACCTCTCTGGGCAACCTGTGCCACTGTTTCACACCACATTGCAAGAAATTCTTCCTTATACCTAGCCTGAATCTACCCTCTTTTGGTTTGAAACCATTGTCCCTTACCCTATTGCTACAGGCCCTATTAAAAAGTCTATCCCCACCTTTCTTAAAAGTGCTCTTCAAGTACTGAAATGCCACATTAAGCCCTCCCCAAAGTCTTCTCTTCTCCAAAGATGAATAACCTCAACTCTCTCAGCCTTTTCTCATAGGAGAGGTGCTCTAGTCCTCTGATCACTTTTGTGGCCCTCCTCTGGACCAGCTTTTCTGTATGACATAAAATCATGCCACATGAAGCCAGAAATACCTACTGGTTCATAGAAGTACTTTCAGAGTCAAATCCAGCCTTCTTCTTTTTTTTAATATCTGGCAATCTTCCAATGTTTGTCCTGATTTAGGTCACGTTCTGGTAGTGGCTTTGGTTCTCTTCTCCCACCTCTCTTCCCAAAACACCTCCTTTATGCAATTTCTTTAAAAACAAAAGAGATTTCACCAAAATAGGAAAAAAAATTACAGCTGCACTTGAGCAGCTGCACTTGCTTTAAATGGATTAGGGACTAAAGAATGACAATATAAAATTAATCTACAGAAATGCAAAACAATTTTAACATACTCTAAGTAGACTGGATTTAATAAAGGGAACCATAGAGCAAACAATGGAAATGCTGTTTATTTTAACCTAATGGTTTAATGTTCTTGAACCTATTTAAAAATACAGATTTGTAATAACATGCTCATACATACACATAATCATCTTTTTTTTTTAATTAAAAAAAAGGTTTTGAACTTTTCAAATGGGTAACAAGGGAGAACAGAAGGACTTCACTGCCTTCCAAACGTTAACCTGGATTTATAACTATTTGCCTGATTTCCCTGTGTTTTTGCTTCCTCCTAAGGACTGAAAAGGCAAAGTAGCTTTTCCTCATCCTTTTTCTAGCTCAAGTGGATCTTTGATCCCTAAATATCAGCAAATGTGGTCCTTACAGAAATCTAACAGAGAATTAATGCTCTCTTTTTTTCACTAATAGAAATCATACTAATGGCAACCACTGATAACTATTATGCCTGAATATTACCTTAAATTGTGAGAAGCCATTCTGTGTTTCTGCCCATGGAAAAGTAAGGCAAACAGCAAGGAGTAGCTCTTTACATCCAACAAAAGCCCTTTGCTACAAGCAGATAAATGTACATAAATGTTCTGTGGTGTATTCCTACTGCTTTTTTTCACACTCAAACCATGACACAGCATCTTCTGTACTGAAAAAGAGAATACAAAATTATTTTGGTAAGATCATGTGCAGCATTTCAGTATCAGTAATTTCCCATCCATGCTTCTGAGTTCATCAATAATACACAATTTTTGAGGAGTAATGCAATGCAGCTATAGGACATTCAGATGCTTTTCCAACTCCACCAACTGTACTTTGTGTTCATCTGCAGTAGGTGTTTCTGAATATGATAAGTATTTCGTATAGAAGATGATTGCCACAAAACCACTTAAGGTAGATTACAATGGAATCAAGCCAATACATCCTAAAAGTGATACAAGGATTATTACTTCTTAAACACCATACAATTAAACTGCAGAACTCACTGAAATTGTTCCTAGAGGGTCTAAAAAGCTGTCAAAATTAGACATTAACATAGAACATAGAAATTCTAATAACAATAAAAATTACAAATTATGGACATGCATTAAGGTAACTCAAATATGAGCTGGCAGTGGTTAGGAGAAAGAAAAGCTTTTCTCCTGGCAAATAATGAAAATTATAAATTTGAAATCTTTCCTACTTTGTTGTAGAGCTGGTGCTAACCAATGCCAGAAACAGAACATTGCAGCATAGCACACTCACTCTGCTGAGCTAAGGACCATGAACAAATCTGTCATTTTAGAAGAATAGAGAACGTGAACATTTTGCAGCTTATATATTTCATTGAACTGGACCTGATGAGAAGACAGTCACTGCTGCATTTATTTTTTTGGTTAGTTTGTTGTCCTAAACCATTCTGGGAATACATATGCAATCTTCCTCTTTGCAAGTGATGATGATTATGCATTAGTACAATTATGTCGGCTAAAAATATTCCCTGTTCTAAATAGGCCTGTGAAAGCAAAGCAAGCTGTGCTGCTATGGGCACTGCCTCGCTTCCCTCTCGGCCTGCACAAACATTCCCTGGTGAAATCTCACTATCTCTGACACTTGACTGTTCCAGGCAGTTTTCACTGGCTAACTCTCAAGTCACACCCCAAGTAACTTTCCAGATTTTAGAGGGAGAAGCACCGTAAGAGTCCTGTGCAATTGTAAGTGCCAGACGTATTGTTACACTTGAGAAATCCAGCAAGTCTTCTGAGTCTTAAATTGGGAATCAGGAGGTGGGTTTTTAAATATATATTTTAGTATGTCTGGTTCTGAGCAGCAGGAATCCAGCTGGTGAGTTAAGGTATTGGATGCAGAATTTCAGGAGACAAGGGAACGAAAGCAAAATAATTTATTAGATGGAAGACTCAGTGAAATCTACTGCAAAGGATTTTTCCAAAGGAAGGGAAAAGGGAAGGGACCTCCCAGGTGGTTTAAAGTGCACCACTGTCTAGAAGTGTTGGAATGTTCTTGCCTCAGTGAATATTGTTAAATCAGTGTCATTCAAAGTCACCTCTGCAGATGCAGAGAAGTTTAATACCAATACTCTGCAAATTAAAATCCTGTACAGCCAAACCACAAAGCCTTCTGCTTTGTGCTCTGACACCATCCATGCAATATTGTACAATGCTCTGACACCATCCATGCTATATTGTACAATTTAGGCACATATCAAATGTATTATTAGTGCATTTCTCCAAGAGACAAAGCAAACAATTCCTTTAAAAGTGAATCTGCACAGTATGAATGGGTTTGTTGTTAAGAACATTCTGCTTCAGTAGAAGTGCCAATAAAAATGTTTAAATTAAAAATATAGGTATATTTTTCAGTTTGGGATTTGGGTTTTGCTTTTTTTTTTCTTCTTTCCCCAGGTCTTTTTTTTCTACAGTACAGCTCTCCTTGAGACAGGCTTCTATCACAGGAAAAACTAAATGAGTACATTTCACATTTGGTTAAATGTGTGTGCCAGCTACTTCATTCAGCGGGTGGGTCACGATGGCTTTGAAGAAAAATAAGGCTCCCCTGAAAAAGCACAGGCTGAAAAGCTGTTGAGAAAATTAGAAGGTGCAGGAGGTGATTATGTTGGAGAAATTAACATGAAATAAACTAGAGTGCAAATTGCCAGTACATTACTGACTCTGCAGTAATTCCCTACACGGGTGCTTTGGCTCACATTATCTGCATGTCCACGCTGCATTAATGGGGCACTCTGAATAAAGCCAGCCCAGACAGCCCCACGGCCAGCAGGAGATGAGGTGCAGGATGCTCTGGAGTGGTGCAGTGCCACACTGCCCCAGCCACCCTGTCACCAGCACTGTCTGGAACCCCCACCCAGCAGGGCCCAGCCTTGGAATCACTGCAAGGCAACCTATTACAC
The DNA here is from genome assembly GCA_013397555.1 of Urocynchramus pylzowi. Classification (NCBI taxonomy): domain Eukaryota; kingdom Metazoa; phylum Chordata; class Aves; order Passeriformes; family Fringillidae; genus Urocynchramus; species Urocynchramus pylzowi. The sequence continues at coordinate 48,911 of VZRH01002149.1, forward strand.
TGGGTGAGGGCTGGTGATTCCAGCCCAGCAACAGTAAGGGAAAGCTCCCAGTCTGAAAGCTCCTTTTCCCCATTTTGTGGGCTCTTTTCATAGGAGCCTGCCTGGGTTCTCAGCTCTCCCATATGTGCAGCAAGGGGCATCTCTCTTCCTCTCAGCCAGATGCTGCATCTGTGCAGCAACTCCTGCTCCTGTGCCACACAGCCTGCAACGCAGAGGGTTCCTCAGGACACTTGACAGACATCCCTTCTCAAAATAACCAGTGGCAGTGCACTCAGGCTGGAATTATGCATCGATTCTGCAAGTTCAGACTCGCAGGAACATATCCAGAACTACCACTATGCCAATTGGAAACCACCTGATTTGAATTAAAGCATCACTTGTGTCCAGTGCAAGTGGAGGAGAGAAAGGGGGAAATACAATTGGGAGGTAGAATTTAGACAAATCACAAAGGGTGGATGGATGGATGCAAGGTGGTACTGCAACTGCTAGCCATAAAATTAGTTTTCAGGTTTTTCTGTTGTTTTGTTGGGGGGATGGGTGCTGTAGAGTTTTTTTGTTGGTAAAGTCAAGGGGACAGACTGAAAAAAAAGATTATTTAGGTATATTTTTTACCAAATAGTCAAACAAACAATTGGGCTGCTACATTCTCAGACATGAATAATGGTGTCTTCCATGCCAAGAAGCGAAGGAATTTAAAGAGAGGGTGAGATGTATAAAATAGAAGGAATTTCACAATTTTTTTGTCCTCTGCATTATGGTTCACTGCCTTCATCAATTGTACTTGTGCAGCAGGTCTCTGAGGCTGACAAAGTGTGGCACATGTGAAGGGATACTATGAGCAGCCAAGCACAGAAACTTCTTTGATTCCCACCTGCTAAAGTCAGTGAGAGCTATGGAACACCATATCCTGCTGAATCCTTCAGCATTCAATCCTAAAAAAACAACCACAGCTTTGAGAAAACATTGCTATTCTCTTACTGACCAAATGTTGGGTGATTTTCTGTTGTTATGGTAATAAGTATTTTATAGTATGCTTTAAAATAAACAAGGAAAGGCGACACTTTGTCACTATGTACCTACTATGTTTTGCAGGTTTCCCAATCTGTCCTCTTCCCTTCCTGCCCTTCCCCCCCAATATATATAAATTCTTAGTTTTTATTTACAGTTTAACAGTATTGGAATGCTTATGCTGGAAACACACTGAATGAGAATATTCTGCTATCCAATCCAAAACAAAATCCCTGCCTTCTCTTCTAAGATTTGAAAGTAATTTTTTATTACTTTTTACTCTGAAAATGCTCAATAACCTTCATTGGTTCTAACATCGGTTTAAATCTTGTTGAGTTTGCTGTTTCCTCTGTGCCCATTGTTGCCTCCTTTCAAGCTGGATTCCATGGGTTTCAATGGCATTCATTTCAATGGTTTCTGCACAGTTCTGCTCTTGCAGATTTACTCGTGAAGACCAAGCTCTTGCAGTAGTGTGCTTATCGTTGCACGTGGGAAAAGCGTCATTATACAAAAATTCTGGTGTGATAAGTACCTGTCACAGTTGTGTCACCTTTATTCAACACAATTGAGCTCAAAACTTTCAGGTAGTTTGTTTGAGATTTTTTAATAACACAATCCAGTGAGCAAATTGTGCTTAATGCTTACAGGTACAATATGGGGAAACCTGCCTCGAAGAAGCTTCATCCCAGATAAGATGCAATATAAGAACTCCCACATGACAGCCCCCTTTAGGCCTTGCATATGTTGAAAGCATTAGGAATGAGGTTGGCTTTGGAAAGAAACTGGAAGTTCTGCAGGATCATGTGTTTGGACTTGCCATCTGCACGGTCCAGGAGTTACCACATGGATCACTTTCTCCCAGTCATCTGAACCGTGAGTCACACAAACCGAAAGCGGAAGGTGGGTGTGTGAACAAAGCAGATGTGGGTGTTTGTGGGGCTTCTCCTCACCTCTCCAGAGCCCTTGTTTTCTGCCCTGCCCCATCCAGGGCAACTACACTTAGACCTTCGGGAAGCCAGGGTGGCAGCCACCTTAGCCGCCACCGGGGATGGAGGCCGGGCTGTTAAAGGATGAAACCCCTCACGGGTGAGTCTCTGGAAGTCTGCATGACTCCAACTTCCACCTACAGCTGGAAGCCTGGCCATCTTTGTTTTGTTTAACTGAGCAGGAACACTCCACTAGCTGAGTGCTGATCACGACAAACACAAATGTCTCTCCCGAGCCCTGGCTGTCCGAGGGGTGCCTGCAGCCCCGGACAGGCCGGTTCACGGCCAAAAGCACATGCAGGGAAATAGTTTCCAAACCCCAAAAGCAAACCTGAAACCGGATCCGTACAGATAGGCTCCTGGAGCTCAGATAGCAAACCTCCTCCTCCGGATCTGATTGCAAGCCCAGGGCTACCGTGGGCTATCGGCTCATTTTTTTACCTCAGCAAATCCGAAATGTGGGCTGACGGAGGGGGCTTAAATAAATTTACTAAACAAAATTTTTAAAACCCCAAACAAACAAAAATCTTACGAGCATATATATTAGCATATATTTATAATAAAGTACCCTTCTGTGAACGCGCATGCAGCTCTCACGGCAGGCCCCTAGCACTGGAGCTCTGTGAGGGCTGCAGCTCGGCAGCAAACGGCGCGGGGACGCGGCGGCCGAGCGGCCGCCATGCAGCGGCTGCGCCACTTGCGCAGTCCCCGATGCCTTCCGCGGCGTCGCCGGCAGCCCCTGGCGTAGCAGCGTTCGTGAATACCGGTGCTGCACTGCGGCGGCGGCACGGCGCAACCAAACCTCCTCCCTACGCCGCCCACCCCGGCCCTGGCACCGCCCCCTTCCTCGGCTGTGATTGGCAGGACGGGTGGAGCGGTCGGCGGCGATTGGCGGGTGCCGGCGGGAGGTGGGGTAGGTTGCGTGAAGGGTGATAAAGTTAGTGGGGCTGCCGGGGAGCGCCCGAGACGCGGCGGCGGCGGTCGGCGCTCTATGGAGGTGGCGGGGGGA
>VZRH01002149.1:53252-67444 GCA_013397555.1 Urocynchramus pylzowi
GCCGCCGCCATGTTGTCCCCGCTCCGCGTGCCCGCGGCGGGCGGGCGGGGGGCACTCGCCGCGCTCGGCTCGGGGGGCTCCGGGCGCATCCGGGACGCTTCCGGGCTTCCCTCCCCCCGGCGGTTCTGTCCCCGTGCTCGCCACTCTGCTACGTGAGCAGAGTAGTGAGGTTCTTTATGCAAGCTGGAAGTTAAGGTGGTGGGTGGACGGTGCCTTTTTTCATTATTTAATGGCTTACTACACCATTTGGACGCAGAATACACGCCTTTTACTGCATTAAGCGTGCGTGTTGTCCGATGCTTTTGACTTAAGAATTTGGCTGCTTTGTCGTGCCATTATAAATCATAGTTTCTAAACCACGTCAATAAGGGACTCAGTGTTCTGCATAAAAAGAAAAAAGTACTTGCGTTCTTTTTTGCGAGTACACTTGGCTTTTGGGTAGACTTAAAGGGTTTGCTCAGTCCATGATTCCCTTGTCTCTTTACCCTCACCCCCGCTGGGAAACATGGCTATAATGATGAAATAGGCCTTTCTGTGACTGTCCCCAAGTATTGCGTGAATGAAAGTTTTGTTACTTTTTGTAAAGTTCAGTGTTGGAGGGTTCTCATTACAAACGTTTGTACTTTTTAAAATTAGATGCTATGGCTGATAGTAAACAAGTATAATATGAGTGCTTGGTTTGTCTTTCTAGGTTTTGTTTTTCCCTACCCCGTCAATTTAATTTTATTCTTTTGAAGATTCTTCGTTGTCAAGCCGCCAAAGTGGAGAGTGCGATTGCAGAAGGGGGTGCTTCTCGTTTCAGGTACCATTTGTTTGTTTGATGAGTAGTTAGCACTGGAAAATCTCCTTGGAGGGCATCTTAAATTAGTGTAGTGTTTATACCAAAACTGAGATGCTTGGACTTACCCAGGGTTCCATGGTTGTTTTTAACAGTGCTTCTTCAGGCGGAGGAGGTGGTAGGGGTGCACCTCAGCACTATCCCAAGACTGCCAGCAACAGGTATGTCATCTTGCTGTTTGATTTTCATGATTTCAGAGTCAGAGTGTGCTTGATAGTGAATATAGAACTGAAAATAGGCTAACTTTGAAGTTGTACCAGAAATACCTACTGAGTTGAAGACCTTTAAATGTTTTCCAGTCTGTGCCCTTTAAAGTGTACCTCCTGGATGATAGGCAGTGCATTGGGCTGTTCATGTGTTTACCTTAAAAAGTGTGGAGAGTATTTTTGGGTGCCAGGCATTGTTGTTGAGTACTTTCCTGTGCAGCAGATGTTGCCGTGTTGGTAGGGGCAGTTGTGTGCTCTTAACAAAGCAAGTAATGAAATTGGTTTGAGTAAGGCATCACTGAAAGGTTAAAAGGGCAGTTCCTTAAATCACTTGTTTCTGTTTTAACAACCGTATTCTTGAAAATTTTGCAGCGAGTTCCTGGGGAAAACCCCAGGGCAAAACGCTCAGAAATGGATTCCTTCACGAAGCACTAGACGAGATGACGACTCCGCAAACGACAAAGAACGACATGATGCAATCTTCAGGAAAGTAAGAGGGTAAGTTCTTTACAAAATTACTTATTTCCTTACTGTTTTCATTAGCAATGTGCACCTAAGAAATGGGCTGGAGGAAGGGAAGATGTGGGCCTTGAGTTTGGGGGAAGTGTGTCCTTTAGCAAGGAACCAGCCTGATAATCTAGCAGCAGAAAACACTGAAAGTAAATAATTGTAAGCAGGTTAGTGTTTTCAATGGAACTTCACAGTCTGAAGATCTCAAAAAAAACAGTTGAATGGAAAAGTGCACTTCTCAATTTTTAATAGACTTCTAAAATAAAAAAAAATTCAGTCTAAAATGACTCGTAGCATGCTTACAGTATCTGTATATTCTGATTTTGGTTTTTGTTCCTCTTTAGCATACTAAATAAGCTTACTCCTGAAAAGTTTGACAAGCTATGCCTTGAGCTCCTCAATGTGGGTGTAGAATCTAAGCTCATCCTAAAAGGGGTCATACTGCTGGTAAGCTAGTTGCATTTATTTTAACTACAATTTTGCTGTATGCTAAAAAGCAGGGGGTTGATTGGTTTGGGATACAGAAGTAGCATGAATAATGCTTTTGTGTATTTGGGTTATTAGACACTACATCCACCTGTGCTTTCTGTGTAAAAAAGGATCTGCTGGGTAAAAAGTATGTTCAGTGCTTTGAGTTTCTCGTTTAGAAGTCTCCATGATCACTAAATATGATTGGGGTACTATTATTATTTTTTTAATAATCTAAGGTGCCAGTTAGCTGTCTTATTTGTTTGCCCTCCCCTTCTTCCTCTTTTCCTGAGGAGCATGCCTCTTGGTTTTGGAAAGACTACCACTAGTGACCTCTTGGGACACTAATGTAACTGTTGCATCACTTTTAAACAAAATCAGATTGCTGATACTAATGTAGGTGTGGGCATAATAAACTTGAGTTTTGTTGGCCAAGGATTACAGAGGCTCTTCAGTAGCAAGCAATGGCTTTTGTCCTTTGCTTCAGCATTAAGATAACTGATGTTGGACTACTGTGTTCCTGTGCTTGATTTAACAGAAAGCAGGATGTTCTAGATGAGAGTGGTAATAATCCATTCTGTGTCTTGTAACTCACCTAAGTAACCTTTGCACCCTGCTGCTGCTTGCTGGCTTACTCACCCTGACTCTCTGTAGATCGTAGACAAAGCCCTTGAAGAGCCCAAGTATAGCTCGCTGTACGCTCAACTATGTCTGCGACTGGCAGAAGATGCACCCAACTTTGATGGCCCATCAGCAGAGAGTCATCCAGGACAGAAGCAAAGCACAGTGAGTGCATCTCTCAATCTGCAGTGGTAAATTTTGCATGCATTTGTAGATGCCCTGATTAGCTTAATTGTTCTCTTTGTTCTCTTGTTGTAGACATTCAGACGCCTCCTAATATCTAAACTTCAAGATGAATTTGAAAACCGAACCAGAAATGTTGATAGTAAGTTTTAAGACCACTTTAATACGGAATCAGTTTGTCGTCTTTTCCCACAGCCACGTAAAACAGGCTTCTTTGTTTTCCAGTCTATGATAAGCATGATGGTCCCCTCCTCCCTGAGGAGGAGGAACAGAGAGCCATTGCCAAGATCAAGATGCTGGGGAACATCAAATTCATTGGAGAACTTGGCAAGCTTGATCTTATTCATGAATCTATCCTTCATAAGTGCATCAAAACAGTGAGTATTCAGATTGGGAGTAGGCTAGGAGCAAAACAGAGATTAACAACTAAAAAAAATAGGCAAATGTTGATGCTGCTTTGGGAATCTTGGAGCAGGAGCATAAAATGGCACAAAAATGTTTCCTGACAATTACCCATCTCCTACTGTTGCCTTTTGGCATGATTAAGAAGTAAAATCAGATTTATTCAAAGCCATAGGAATTGTCTCCAAAGAAAAATGTAGTTTTGCCCAGACATAAGTGCGCCGTAGGTGCTTCAAAGTACACACACTTTAGAATTGGCAGTTCTAAATTCTAATTTTGAAGTTGATTTGGCTTCAGAACAAAACAATGTTTTCGTATGTGTCAGTGTACAAAGTTTGTTGCTTATTATAAATTGTCATTTATAGAATTTTTAAATCCTAAATTTCCTGTTTAATTTTTCAGCTTTTGGAAAAGAAGAAGAGAGTTCAACTCAAAGATATGGGGGAGGATTTGGAGTGCCTCTGTCAGATAATGAGGACAGTGGGACCTAGATTAGATCATGCGAAAGCCAAGGTATGTGCCTATCTAGTGCAGTCATTAACCTAATTAAATTATGTGGCTAAGACTTTTGATTGCCTGAACCTTCTGTATTCAGTACTCATAAATACAAAACAGAGGTTTGAATTTTTTTTTTCAGAGAAAAGAGTGCCAACTATGGCTTCTAGACCAGTTCTCTTGATAGAAAAAGCCAATCTTTGAAACAGTTTTAAACATCTCACCAGAATATAGTTGGGGTTGTCAGGAGATCATATAAGTGAGAGTGTTGTTTTTCTAAACACTGCTTGAAAAGATGTGCTGAGGAACTATTCTTAGCACAGCTAGGTGATTGAAGAGATGGGAGCTTGGAATGTAAACTTAAAATGAACAGAATTTTGGCTGTGTTGCTTATCTCTGATTCAAATGTCTTGATGTATTAGGTCTTTAAACTCTGTCATCAATGACAAAGAGCTAGAGAGGGTGGGAAAGGGCAGCTTCTTGCATTATTTTGTCTTAAATGTCTTGAGTGCAGCCACTCAAGGCACTGATAGAATTATCCTAACTTGTAACTTTTATTCCCTTAGTCCTTAATGGATCAGTACTTTGCCCGTATGCGCTCCTTGATGTCAAGTAAGGAATTGCCAGCAAGGATTCGTTTCCTGCTGCAGGTATGATGATAAAATGGCTCCCTGCTGCTTTTTTCTTGCGAAATGGTTGTGAACCCTTTCCTAATGTCCTCTTCTGTTCCAAGGATACTGTGGAGTTGAGAGAACACAACTGGGTTCCTCGCAAAGCTTTTCTTGACAATGGACCAAAGACTATCAATCAAATCCGTCAAGATGCAGTAAAAGTAAGTGTTGTGTGTAAGGCCCAGAGCCTGCCTTGGTGCTGTGCACTTGAAGTAGTTCTCACACAGTGTGACAGTTGGCTTTAGGGTCAAAACCCGATGGACTTCTGTAGTTGGGGCTAAAAACTTGAGACTGCTACTTTCTTGGGACTGCTACTTGAAACTGACCAAAATTATAATTCCTGTTTTAAAGGATCTGGGAGTTTTTATTCCTGCTCCGATGTCTCAAGGGATGCGAAGCGACTTCTTTCTGGAGGGACCCTTCATGCCACCCAGGATGAAACTTGACAGGGACCCACTCGGAGGGCTTGCTGATATGTTTGGACAAATGCCAGGTACACTGACACCCCAGGGGTGATGGGATGGCTGTGGCTCTGCTGTGCTGAATAAGAGCTAAAACTGTCATTTGTCTCCTTGCTGATCCAGGTAGCGGAATTGGTACTGGTCCAGGGGTTATTCAGGATAGATTCTCACCCACCATGGGACGCCATCGTTCAAACCAACTCTTCAATGGTCATGGGGGTCACCTCATGCCTTCTGCTCAATCCCAGTTTGGAGACCTAGGCAAATCTTTTCTGAAAAGTCAGGTAAGGAAGATGTTCACATGGTGACTTCAGCTTGTTTAGAAGCACTTCCTGAGATGCGTATGTTATGGATTAAAGTTTGCTTATGTTGAAAGACCTATTCAGATTTGATTCTGATAACTGATGCTCAGCTGATACAAAAATTCTAAACCACTTTTTAAATTGTACAAAAGATGCAAGAAGTACACTTTTTTTTTTAAACTGCAAGAAAAAGTGCATGTGGCTTTGGTGGGTCAGAACGGTGTGTTTTATTTAAAAGATGGCCCTGTTTTTAGGGATAGATGCTACTCTCCCACCACCCCTGCTCCTTCTTTCTCCCTTCCTGGCAAATAGAATCTTTGTTCCTCTGGTCCCTCTGGTACTACTTACCAAATGATGTACGCCACTCCATCATCTGCACTTCTTTCTCTATATCTCCCTTTCTGAAATAGGGGCAAAGCCAACTCTACCATACCCAGAATCAGGGACTCTTATCCCAGCAACAAGGACAGTCGAAGGATATGCCACCTCGGTTTTCTAAGAAAGGACAGCTTAATGCAGATGAGGTACATGACATGCCTACATTATTTACAGCCTATTCTAAATATTGCCCAATGATTATAGCAAGACGCGTTATTATGAGGACTAATGCTGGAACTCTTTCTCCTCCTCCTCATTCTCCTCCTCCTTTGTCCCTTCCTCTTTCACCTTTTACCCCCCCTCACTTTCCTTAGGGTATCCAGCGTCCTATGAGCAAGCCTGAGATATGAGGGCAATTTTTTGGGGTGTCCTTTCCTTCCCACACACTTCCAAGAACACTACTCTGACATCAGTTCCCATGCATCCTATTGATAACAAAACATTTAATTAAAACTTGAGAAAATCCTGAACTTTAGAAACCCTCAAGTGCTGGACCAGGTTAATTTTTTTTGTTTTCTTTTGTTTAGAACTGTCTAATAGGCAAAATTTCAAATGCAGAGTAAACTGCATTGTGATTTTGAGTGTTAACCAGACTTGTATCCTGATTTCTGAGCAATTTGGTAGTTTTATCTTGGCTGTAAAATACATCAGCAAGCATGCTGATTATCTTCTTGGGTCTCTAACATACTGCATCTAAAAGGAGCATTTCCAGGTTTTTATAGCAGTTGAACTAAATGCCAGTAACTTGCTTTTGGGGGAGTTTCAGAACACATGTGGCTTAATCTGTATTTGAGTATTGATATTGTAGAAATGGAGTCATGCTTCAGTGAGATCAATTGGAGTGAGTCCATGGCTGTGTCTTATTGGTCAGAATACTTGAAACAGTTTGAGTTTTTCTTTGACTTACTGTTTACAGATTAGCCTGAGACCTGCTCAGTCTTTCCTGATGAATAAAAACCAAGTGCCAAAGCTTCAGCCCCAGATAACTATGATTCCTCCCAGTGCTCAACCACCACGCACTCAGACACCGCCTTTGGGACAGGTAAGTACAAAAAATTCCTGTATGTTGTCGGCTATACTTTCCTGTTTGTGCTTGGAAAACCTAATTTCAAATGTGGGAAGGGAGAAAGAAGTCTTTGCACAGAGCAGGACTTGAGAAAAGCATGTATAAAACCAAACTAATTTGAGCTCCATCTTCTTTTTTGTTTTGTATTGTAAAACTTGATATAAGCAAAGGTAGATGTGCTACAAAGAAACAAATTCTGGTCTCTTTTTCAGCCGCCTCAACTTGGTCTTAAAACAAATCCACCACTTATACAAGAGAAGCCTGCAAAGACCACCAAGAAACCACCTCCTTCTAAGGAAGAGCTACTTAAACAAACTGTAAGTTAGTGTGCAGTAGTGAGTCTTACAGCTTTGGATGTGATCTTTAAAAAGAATGTTTAACTGTGCTTCTTTGCTCTCTAGGAGGCTGTTGTGACTGAGTATCTGAACAATGGAAATGCTAATGATGCTGTCAATACTGTGAGAGAAATGAGAGCTCCAAAACACTTCATTCCTGAGATGCTGAGCAAAGTAATCCTTCAATCCCTAGATAGATCAGATGAGGACAAAGAGAAAGCAAGTACTTTGATCAGCTTGCTCAAGCAGGAGGGAATAGCCACCAGTGACAACTTCATGCAGGTATTGTGGTCTGATAATCTTGCAGTTCTTGTTGCTTGGCTCTTCATGGTGTTTAGCTCCTGTAAAGGCAGTGTGCAAATATTTTTTAAGTCCTGTTAATCTGAGGAGGTAAAAATAGTACATGAACCTGTGAGGGGCACAAGAAGCGATAAAAGGAAGATGTGCAGTATTTAGGCAGTTGGAACCTGGGATCCTCTTTGCAAGTGATTACAGAAAACATACAGATCCTCTTTGCAAGTGAGTCTTATGTTGCACAGGAACAGAATTACTTAGGAATTTCATCTTGTGTGTTTACTGTTTCTTAGGCATTCCTGAATGTATTGGACCAGTGCCCCAAACTGGAGGTGGACATCCCATTGGTGAAATCCTACTTAGCACAGTTTGCAGCCCGTGCCATTATTTCAGACCTGGTGAGCATTTCCGAACTGGCTCAACCACTGGAAAGTGGCACCCATTTCCCTCTCTTCCTGCTCTGTCTTCAGCAGTTAGCTAAGTTACAAGACCGTGAATGGCTAACAGAATTGTTCCAACAAAGCAAAGTGAATATGCAGAAAATGTTACCAGGTAAGATTTGCCACAGAGCTCTTCTGTTAACCTGATCCTAGAGTAAGTTAGATGGTGATCTAGTTTATGCCAGACTAAAATAACATGCAGGGTTGTCTTGGTGGAATTAGCTGTCATTATTGTTAGGAATTATGTTTCTTAAGGGGTAGCTGGAGCATGAACCATCACTTAGAGTGCTTCTTGAGAAGCACTTAACATGTTTCTTTATTTCCTTGTCAGAAATTGACCAGAACAAGGACCGCATGCTGGAGATCTTGGAAGGGAAGGGGCTTAGCTTCTTGTTCCCGCTTCTGAAACTGGAGAAGGAACTGCTAAAGCAAATAAAATCGGATCCATCCCCTCAAGCCATCTATAAGTGGATTAAAGATAACATTTCACCCAAGCTTCATGTAGATAAGGGATTTGTGAATATATTGATGACCAGGTGGGCTGCTGTTTTGATGTATTGTAGGTACTTGTTTGGTTAGGCTACCAGTAAGGCACTAACTCTGTAATGGCTCAAATATAGCTCTGCAGAAATCTGAGATGTGGTACATGGGGAGAGAGATTGTTCTGAGTGAACTTTCTCTAGTAAAATCCCATTGATTTGAGAAGAAAATCAAATCTCCAGGCTTGCATCAGTGTGTGAAGTGTTTTCTTTGGGAGGAAGTCCAGACCCATGTGGGTTTTTTTTAATGTAGAGCTGTAACAAAGGCAGAACAAGGATTTTTCTGGTGCACCATCAACCAGAGTACAAATCCCTGTGCTTGCTCCTGTTTGCAGGTGGAAGCAGCAGCATAGTCGCAGTGATAGCTGACTGAACTTGATGTGTCAAGTGCTTTGATCTTAGTTTACAGAACTTAGCTTGGCTTTTCTTCTCTCCAGTTTCTTGCAGTTCATTTCTAGTGAAGTAAACCCACCCAGTGATGAATCGGATTCTTCATCTGCTCCATCTAAAGAGCAGCTCGAGCAGGAAAAACAGCTGCTTCTTTCCTTCAAGCCAGTGATGCAGAAGTTCCTCCATGACCATGTTGATCTGCAAGTGAGTGCTTTGTATGCACTCCAGGTGCACTGCTACAACAATAATTTTCCAAAAGGTAAGTACATCAAGGTCTCACCTGAATTGGCTTGTCCCTACATGTTTTAAAATTCAGCAAGTGGTTGAGAAGGTTATAAAGCTAACCAAGTTTAAATTGACTTTCATAGGCATGTTACTGCGCTTCTTTGTTCATTTCTATGACATGGAGATCATTGAAGAAGAAGCCTTCTTGGCATGGAAAGAAGACATTACTCAAGAGTTTCCAGGGAAAGGCAAAGCTTTATTCCAGGTAAATCTGCTAACATTACAATAGAGACTTGTTTTTTGTTATTTCTGCTGCACTGGAGTGTTTGAGAAGACTTTTGGAGCATCTAAGACTCATAAATATCTAGAATCTTTGTGGAATATTCCACTAGGAGGGAGTTACAAGCAAGATGACTTAAATATCTCCTATTTACTAGAGGCCTCTGTATAGTGCAGATGTGGCTGAAAGGTCTTGAAAAGTCTTTTAAAATGATTGCGGGGGGCGGGAAGATGAGTGTACCTAATGGGGAAACAATTCCTGCTCCCTTAAACCAATTTTGTGTAACTGCAGGTAAACCAGTGGTTAACCTGGCTGGAAACTGCTGAAGAAGAAGAATCTGAAGAAGAAGCTGACTAAAGAACCAGCCAAAGCCTTAAATTGTGCAAACATACTGTTGCTATGATGTAACTGCATTTGACCTAACCACTGCGAAAATTCATTCCGCTGTAATGTTTCACAATATTTAAAGCAGAAGTATGTCAGTAGGATATTCTCTGCAAAAGGTTTTTGTAGTATGTCTTAATAGTCTACAATAAAAATATTTTAGAGTATCTTCAATGTTTAGATAACAGTGTATTAGCAGCATGCAATAATTACATCATAAGTTCTCGAGCAGAAGCAGTCTGTTGCAAGGGTCTTCTTTGCTGCCAGTTATCATAGGCTGTTTTTAAGTTAGAAACTGAATAGCAACACTGAATACTGTAGAAATGCACTTTGCTCAGTGTAATACTTGAGTTGTTGCAATATTTGATTATCCATTTGGTTGTTACAGAGAATCCTTAACTGTAATCGATGGTTGTTGCCGTAATAGTATATTTGCCTGTATTTCTACCTCTAGTAATGGGCTTTATGTGCTAGGTTTTAATATCCTTGAGCCTGGGCAAGTGCACAAGTCTTTTTTAAAAGGAACAGTTTACTTGCACAAAAACTGATCGGCTGAAGAGATGGTTTAATGCCCTTTGGAAGAGGTTTTTGTGGGTGTGAAACATGACATGGTGAGAAATTTGAATTGGTCCCTCTTACAGTACTGAAATTAAGTCTATTAATTTATCAAGACATGTTCATGCCCTGATTTTATATACTTGTATCTATCAATAAACATTGTGATACTTGACTTGTTTCTGAATGTCTCCCAGTAGAAAAGCTTCGGCTGATGACTTGTTCACTTAAAAAATGAAACATCAGTGGGAGTTGCCTTAGGTAGCAACCATCCTGAAATTATTTTTACACTCCTTGTCTGGATATGCAGATGAATTCTAAATAAGGTCACAGACAAGATGAGACACTACAGATGTGTTGTGACAGGAGGAGAATGATGGAATTCTGCTAAAGAAATGGTAGGGGTTTGCCTTGTGGTCCAATGTATGCTTTATCAGTGAGAATATGCTTTTGACTTGGTAATGCTTTGAGCTTCCCCCCAGGCCACATGCATGTTTTTGAATCAAGTGGCACTGTCTATTAGCTGCCTGTTTTTCGAATCAAATTGGCAAAAAAAAATCTCTGCAAAAGAGTTAAATGATGTTGCATTGTACAGGCTTGAAATGTCATCTATTAAATACTCAAAACACCTGACTTCCTAGAAGTTTGTCCCTATTGAGTCTTTTTGTCCTCATTGATACTCAACCTGTTGAGAGGTAATGTGTTTGTACTGGCAAAAGGGTAGTGGCTTCTAGACTAGGAATTTGTTTGGCAGTGGTGTGAGTGCCATAGCTACAAACTCTTAGCCATCACAGAAGGTGAAGAGGTGGAGGCCGAGAAAAGGACTTAAGCTGAGACTTAGGCTTGCTTTGAGCAAAGGCAGAGTTGGAGTTGGCAGTGGAGCACCTTGTAACTGCAGCTGGAAAAGCATGTCATGGTTTGCTTTGAAGGGCTCCTGAACTCCAGTCACAGCTCTGCCCTGAGTATTTGTGAGCTATGATCTGTCAGGGAGTTCTGCCTTGGGAGCTTCTGTGCAGTGTGGAGCCCAGGAAACACAGAGACTGCTCTACAAGCCAAATGAGAGAAAGGGTGTTTAATTACTGGCAGAATTCCCTGGCACCATCCCTGCATTTCACAAATGGGGTGTGTTCATTAGTTGAAGGGAGAGCAGGATACTGGTGTGGGGTCCAGTTCAGAGAGACAGGAATGCTTCAAATGCAGTTCAGTGGCTCGAGGTTGAGGGCTGGCTGTTGTGTGATGGAGCTGCAGCTCCTGGCTGGCAATGGTGAGCACTGACATCCTGGGGCTTCCCAGAACACTTAATGGTACCTTGTTCCTCTGAAACTCGTGACTCTTCCCTATCTATGGAGTGATGTAGTCACTGCTAGAATTACAGGGGTGCAGACTTCCCTCCTCACTCCATGTGCAGGCTCAGGTGCATCTGTGCTATAGGTACTGAGGTTCTGCAGTTCAATACTCATTTATAACAGGATGGACAAATACAAGTACTGTTATAGGGTTCATTTAATCTTAATTCAAGATTCTGTTCCAGAATTACATTTTTAAGTGTAATAAGGTGTGTGAAGTGAAATGTACCATTGTTTCACCAATAGTGTTGTGTTTCTCCAAGTTTGTCAGTTTATCCTTGAACTTTGCTGTTACTGCTGGTTGGTTTAGTGGTACATGGTGCTATAATACTTCCTGTGTATATGGTAATCTGTATGTGAAGCACGTGCTGCACTTTGCTCCTGTGCACTGCAGAGGGAAGATGGGGAGGAACCACAAGGCAGCAAAGAGTGGTTTCCAACTCAAGTTATGTGAGAGGAAAAGGTAGAAGGATGTGCATGTAAAAACTTGGGAATTGATCCAGAATCTGCAGCTAAGCTTTTCTGCCACATTTTGGAGAGGGCTGAGATGGCAGCTATGGGCTCCTTGACACAGTAACTAAGCCTTGTATTCTTGCCCAGTCTAACATGTCCTTACTACAGCCTTACCTACCTGTGCATGGAGGCTTTGCTGCTTGGCTTGTTTCTAACTGACCACTGAATTAGGAACTCTGGTAGAGAAAACTGTTGAAAGAACAACTAAAAATGTAGAATAGAACATAAACAGTAGAAAATGTCACAAAAAGGTGGAATTACCATCACATGACTCGGAAAATCCTCATGCAGTGTGAACAGGTTGGGGTTCTTCAAACTGGTATAAAAATGGTGCTTACTGCAGTGTGCACATCAAAGTGGTCTCTCCATAGTTGAGGAGAGGTGGTAGCATCTTCACAATCTTTACTGCTGCTGAAGTTTTTTAAGTGCTCAAGTGCAAAACTCGTGGCTAATCTGGAACAGGGATGGCTGTTGGTTGTCTCACTTCTGTGTTCCTGTTGACTATGACTGGCATTGTACTTAAAATGTAAACAGAGTGCTTAATTCTACATAGTAAAGTCACAGTTAAAATTAAACCACTGTAACTGATAAATTATAATGGCTTTTATTAATATTATTTTTGTTAAGGGTTGGGTATAATTACACTGCCAGGAGCATTGGGAGAAACTGCGTCTCACACATATTTCCTACCAGTTCATAGCAACTCAGTTGATCCTCTGAAATTCTGAACTGGGTTGCAGTTCCTATTCAGGAACCCCCATCCTGTCGGGTGTAGGTTGGATTTTGAGAAGGACCTGTCATGGTGAATTCTCATCTGCTCCTAGAGAATGTCACAGTTGGACAGCTGCTGCCTTGTCACTGATCATAGCACTAGGACACCATCTGTCCAAGCTACAGTGGTGCTTAGGTATGAAATCTGAGAATTCCAGGAGTCCTGGAAAATCATCTAGTTCCAGCCCTCTGGTGATGTGCAGAGACACCTCCCAAAGAGACCAGCTTGCTCAAAGTTTCATTAAGCCAGGCCTTGAATAGCTACAGGGATGGGGCAGCCACAGGTTCTCTGGGCAGCTTGTTCAGTGTCCACCACTTTCATAGTAAAGAATTTCTTCCTTTTATCTCACCTAAATTCCGTTTGAAGCCATTCCCCCTTGTCCTGTCAATACCTGCCCTTGTCAGAAGTCCCTCTCCAGCTCTCTTTAAGAGAGCCTTACACAGGCTCAACAACCCCAACTTCAGCCTCTCACCCTGGGAGGGGTGTTCCAAATCACCTGATCAGTTCCTGAAAGTCAAAACACCTTCATAACTCCTATGCAGTTCTGTTTCTTGGGGAACAGTGCAGGGGAACAGTTACGGTGTGTGGGAAGAGGGGGAGGCTGGGTCCAGAAGAAAATTTTTTAAAAGTGGCTTATCTGGCCTGCTTTTTTAGCAGATGGAAACTTCCCTCTGAATGCTATTTGGGCTTGGAGTGCTTTTTCCCCAGAGCAGTGTGTAAATCCAAACAATTTGATCATTTCAGTGCACTCCTGAACTGTACAAATTTAGAACACATCTGAACCATGAATTATCATGGCTTATGTTGCAATCCAGGCAAGCAGCTGCAGAGACTGATTAAAAAAGAGTCTCTTGATAATTCATGCTTATTCTCAAAAGTGAATTCCCAGGGAGCTGGTACAGCACCATGAAAGGTGGTGGGCTTGTGCTCACAGGTACCTGAGAAACCTCCATTTATCAACTGTGGTTGCTGCAGTGTTGCTTCAAATGCTGCTCAGCTCCAGCCTTGTCCTGGTGTGGAGGGTGTGCAGGAGCTTGGGCTGTGTGGCATCACTGATGCCACAAGGATTCCCCTAAATGTGGGAGGGGGTCGATTCTTGGAAGCTGATAAATAGCCATGGTGCATCTCCTACATCATTTACATCACTTACTAGTGGCAGAATGGGTCAAAGTGTCACACAAAGGTAGTGGCTTTTTCCCTCACCTCACATAAATCTCCTGTAAATTGATCACTGCTCCTCTTTTGTCTCCAGTGCTGTTGGCCAGAGAACCAGAGCACACAGCAAGTCCTCTTGCCCATCAGGCAGAGAGTGGCTCATTTCAGGGGACAAGATCCTGTAGGCACAGCTCTAGCCTGGAGCAATTGTATCTCCACACATTGCCTCTGGAAAAGCAAAATAGAAACAGTGGCTGGGTTGGGATCTGTGCTCTCTGACAGCAAAGGGAAAAGCTGCACAGCTACAGTTGCAGGCAGCAGGGTGTAACAACAATTTAAAGGAGAGGTTGTTTTTTTTTTTTT
>VZRH01002149.1:70889-131800 GCA_013397555.1 Urocynchramus pylzowi
CAAAGTCTCGGAAAATTTTTTTTTTTTTTTTTTTTTTTTTTTTCCTCTGAATACTGCCTTTTAAATGCTCATTTTATCAAATTTGTAATCATTTTTTACAGAATTATTTTGTCTTTTTGCTTTTCCTTCTTGATTTTTCTGCTTCTGGAGACTTCAGGAGTTTCTCCAAAACACTGGATTTCTGCACCTCTAACCCACATTCCTTCCCCTGTTGAAGGGTGTCAGCCCCATTTCCCTACAGCCTCTTCAGCTACTGCAGCTCTGAATTGCTGAGACAGCTCTCTTTGAGCCCAGGGGAGACAATTATGGAATTCAGAAGCACCACAAAGGAAAATAAATGCACACGTGCTTCTCCTCACATCACCCTGTGCTATCTCCCTCCTCCCTTTCCACCCTAACCATGCAAGGATGTGAGATGAGTCCACCAAAACCTAAATCCAGAATGTTTGAATTAAAAATCTTGACACATAGTAAATTCTGGGTTGTTTTTCCTTGCTTATCCAGTTTTGTAGCCCCGGGGCACTTCCCTTCAGACATCCAGGCTTTTCACTCCAGCCACAAAGGCTGAACATTTAAAACAACAAACAGCCAAACAAAAAAACCCAAACAAAGACAATAAAACAAAACAAAAAAATCCCAAAACACTGAAGAGTGTTAGTTCTCATTGTTCTCGGAAATGAAGCTTAGAGAAAGCAGCAGGTAAAACAAGAATCAGGATCAAACAAGGTGGCAATACTGAATACAGAACTTGATGCCCTGCTGCTCAGAAACAACTGCATTAATCAAAAGGAACTCCTGGGAAACAGACAGTAGGTAAAGAAGCCCTGTAATCTGACAAAACTCCCTAGACTTATTAATATATCAATACCTTTTATTTAAGAAGCTTGCTTTGCTTTAAAATTTAGATTTGTCCTCCCCTGATTCTCTCAGCTGGATTTTTAGCTTATTCTTTTCATGTTCTACATGAGTGTTCTCCAAGATAACTCTCCATTATTCTATGCAATCCCAGCTTGCTTTCAAAATAATCCTTTTCCACTTGACACTAATCATGGCTGTAATTTCCTTTAACTGAAGTGACAAGAACATTCCCTTCTACATCTCTCAACTTCACAGGTCAATCTGAAATTATAGAGTAGCATTTCAGTTGTGAGATTAATGTTACCATTAATCACCAAATAACAAATTCCTAAACATTATTCCCAAGACTGAGTGTGGATTTAGCACATTTGTTATCAGGAGCTAGAGCAGCACCCATTGCCTCCCAAGGCACAGCAGTTTACAGGGAAGGGAAGAAGCACAGCCAGGACATGGCTTCCACTGCCTGTCTCTGCCCACACCCTCAGCTGGATTCTGCCCACACTGCTGATTTTTAGGTTAACTTTGTTTTCTGGTCCCATGAGCCACTTAGAGCATCCACCAGAAAGTATATTCCATGTGTTGATCCAAATGGCCATCTCCATCAGAAAGATGCAAATCAGAAGGATTTCTGCTTCAGGAAAAGAAATTATTGGCTATGGAATAACCACCCCTGCTGTAGCTTTTCTCCTATACCCCCAAAGTTATACCAATGGCTCATTTCAGTCATGTCAGATTTACTAATTCTTAAAAAGAGATCACAGAAATGCATCCTCTTAACTACTAACAGAAGCAATGTCTGCATTTGTAGCAGTTAATAGTTGAGAAAGCTGACCAGGGAGTTCACAGCAAAGGCCATCACACCTGGGCACTAGACTAAACCCAAGTTGAAGGCAGGAGGAAGGATGCTAAATATTAGGACAGGACCAGAAGTCTAGGGAGATACAAATCACTGGACTGTAAAGCAGTCCTAAAGCAGCTCTGATTCTCTGCCTGGGACATCTGTGAGCCTGCAGGTTTGTCTAGTGAAGTTTTTCCAGATAACCCACATAACATGTGGACTTTGAGAGGGTTTTTCATGGATTTTTGGTGAGTGTGCATCCCACACTCACCCCCCACTGCCCCAGTGATTGGTCTGTGGTAGTTCTGGGTTTGTTTTTTTAAACAAATCATCACATGAAGTTTTCCCAAACAAAACAAATGCATGTGATTATTTGGCAACCTCAGTGATTGAGCAACTACCAGCACAGCCTCTGCTGAAGTTCTCCAGGAGATATTGATTAATTGCCTACAAAAAGTACTCTGTGAAAGCAAAGCAGCTTCATAGCAGTCTAATTTGGACAGGAATTGAATCAAGTCATGCCTGGCCAAAACCCAGCTCTTCAATGTGGGGATCAACAAGGATGGCCAGCTTTTAGGCAAGAAAGGTTTAATTCTGTAAGACAATTCCAGCCATAATTTGTTTTCAAGTCACACTCTTGGCCAGCACTTCAACCTTTCTAATAGCAAAATTATGTGTTTATGTTTTTCTTCATTTAAATTAAATAATTCAAAACTAAACACAGAACTTTTTCACTGGACTTCATCTTATGAAGAAAGAGAAAGAGGCTGTGGTTCTATTACTAATCAAACAACAATGTTTGTCATTTTTTAAATCAAGGTACAATTTATGCTCCAAAAACCTTGCAGATCAGACAAAAATTCAGTACAGCTCAGTAAGGAATCATCCTGCCCCAAAGCAGCTTCATGTCAGTGCTACATGAAATGCTGTCCTGATGAACAATCTGGATCCCACAGCTTCACCCACGCCCCTGCCCACCAAGTTTTCTTACACATTTCTCAAAAGCAACATCAAAGACAAAAATGTATGAAAACCCTAAGAAATACAGTATCACTTAATCTGGAATACAGCAACAGGACATTCTGCAAAAGTGCAGCTGAAGGGAACTGCTGCTGTTTTGGGGCAATTTAGGCTAGGATGGAGAACAACTTAAAACTTGCAATTCTTTTTCACTGAGAATCATTTCTATGCAAATATTATTGATACCACCAACCTCTCCCTTATGTAGAGCTTGCACTGCTGCCAGCTGAGGTGAATCTTGGGTTTTTCAAGGATCACAGCACAGTCTGCATGGGACAAATCCCCTTAGATCTTTGTGTCTTTTATGTTACATTTTTCTATTTTCAATGTATACTTCACTTGATTCTACTGTTACAACTTCCACTCTCTGGTTTTACAGTTGGATAGATTAATAGTTCTTGCACATGCACTGAATAAAATATCCTTTCCCTGCACTGTTTAAAGGCAACAGAAATTGAAACACTCATGGCAAGGCAAGTGTCTCTTGGGGCATTAATTATAGACAAGTGAGTGCAGAGCAAAAAAACCAACACAGAAGATCCAAAATAGAGAGAAATAGAGACCCAAGTAATTAAGGATCAAGACTATAAATAATATCTATCTAAGCACTGATCTGACACATCATTGATTTTCTTTCCTTCCTTGCCCTTTCCAATAATACCATTCTCTTTATATGGCAACTCCTAATTACCTCATAACCATACCTTGGCTACTGCCTGGACAAACCTTGAGCAGCCCAGACTGCAGAAG
Organism: Urocynchramus pylzowi; assembly: GCA_013397555.1. NCBI lineage: Eukaryota > Metazoa > Chordata > Aves > Passeriformes > Fringillidae > Urocynchramus > Urocynchramus pylzowi. The sequence continues at coordinate 74,356 of VZRH01002149.1, forward strand.
GAAATGAGGAACACTCCAGGAGTTATGGGTTCAATCTCTTGCAGTCCATGCCAGTTCCCCTGATGCAGTGACCATAAAACAAAACAGCTGCATGAATATGGAATTGTCTGTATGAACACTTTGACTAAAATCACCACCTCGAATTTGTGCATGAATGTGCTTCATTCTGCAAACCCAAGTGAGACCTAACTCCTCTTTCCTTTTTAGTGTTAGTAAATAGCTGCTGACAATAATTCTTCCTCTCCAGCTGGTCTGGGACAGCTTCCCAAAAGAAAAAAGAATGTTAACTTTTGATTAGACAGATTCCCATGAGAATGGAACATGCACTGGAGTAATTTAGAACAGCACAACAGATACAGAGCAATTCAGAGCAGTTCAAACTCTGTTGAAAGCTGGAACAAAGCAGTCATCTGTCTTTAAAGAGTAGAGATGGATGAAGAGATGTTTCATCTTCTCTGGGGCATTTTCAGAATTGGTAGTTTACTGTCACCAGCTCAGAGCAAGACTGGTATTTATTAGTATTTACCAGTATTAGCTCAGCTTAAAGGAGTCTGTGGCTCAGCAGTGTCTGTACAGCCAGAACCTTCAGATGCAAAGGAGAGAAGACTTCAAAACCAGTTTTCTCTAACAGAGTTGTGGAACCAGACAGAGGGAATATAGCATTGCGTGAGATTCCTCTTAAATTACAACCTCCTCTGTCCTATAGAGTGAGCAGCCAGCAAAGATGAGCTCTCTACTACTACCTGTGTGCCCTAAATCTGAATGAACAGCCAGCAAAGATGAGCTCTCTACTACTACCTGTGTGCCCTAAATCTGAATGAACAGCCAGCAAAGATGAGATCTCTACTACTACCTGTGTGCCCTAAATCTGAATGAACAGCCAGCAAAGATGAGATCTCTACTACTACCCGTGTGCCCTAAATCAGAAAGTCACTTCTGAATGAGCAGATAGAGGATGGAACATTCTGGCTGAGACCTATCTGTCGCTGAAAACAGATTGTGCAACCAACTCAACTGCACCATTGACAGGAGGCCCTAAGAACCAGGGTGGGCCCACAATGCTCCTCAGAATGTCCAAGAATGCTTTAGGTATTCCTCAGTGTGTCCAAGACTGCTTTAGCTGTTGCAATTTGCACATGGGATTTGCATATGAGAGAGGCAAGAGAGCAGATTCATGTGCTAAGAACTCTGAAGGGTTCAAAAACATTTAAAGAATCAGAGCATTGCTTGGAGCCTTCCAAGGCAAAAGAAAAGACTCTGGAAGTCACAAACTCACTCTCAGGTGCTAAAACCCCCTGTTTCCTTCAGCTAAAACTGGGCATTTGTATTCTAATCAGCAAAGGCTGGGTGGGAAGGTATGAAATTCTTGTATGCTGTTGAGCCAAACAGCACTGCTGGAGTTCAGGCAACACCACAACAATGCTGGGGGCATCTCCAAACAGAGAGATAAAGGGAAATGCATAAAATAAGGATGACACATATTTAGAAGCAGTAATAGAGACTCTTTAGCATTTATCATTTCAAATAAAGGTAAACTCAATCAAGTTTTCCAGCCCCAAATACTTCACCAACCCCAAGCTCTGGAAGCTGCAGTGAAAGAAGTTTTTGCCTCAGGGCAAAAGAAGGATTAAAAAGAGGAAGAAAACAACCCAGAGGCACTTAAAGAACAACATAACTATGATGAGCATTCTTAATCTCTCCAATAGTTATGGACCACAGGTAAAAAAGACATTACAAGCTGCATGACTACACAACTGTACCTTCTATAGTGCAGCCAAGACCAAAAAATCCTGAAGTTCCAAGTATTTCCAGTATAAAAGTATGAAGCTTGAGCAGATGTGGACTAAGATTCACAGACAGGATTGAAATAATACTCATTTTCAGTACACTGATTTTGAATTTCTCTCCTAGGTATTCCCATATCTGGTATTCCCTAGATTCTCTCTCCAATTCAATTCCTCTTCTGCAGAGCAATTAATGTTTAGATAAATAACAAAATACTATTATTAGGAGTAAGTACTAGTAGCTATGAGAATAATGAGCATTCAGTTACACACTTTTTTCCACATCCATTTTGCCAACTTGTTTTGTTACTCACATTAATACTGAATTTGTCCCTGCTGACTGCTGCTCCAGCTGTAGGAATTTTTCCAGGGAATTTCTGAGCTCCAGATTTATTGACTGTAAGGTAACTACCAATATTTAACAAGGGAGTCTAAAAAAACTGCAAAACAAAGTAAGGATGAAAAAAGTAAGGAGCAAACTTGTTCCAGAAAGCCTGCAAGTCTTAACAGAAGGTGTTAACAGTAATGTAAGTTTAAAACTTTGCTGCAACAAATACTGCTGTAAGCAGTGAAATATTTAATGTGGAAAGCAACTTATTCCCAGTAAGTGGCACTTCCTCATATAAGGAACTGATATAATTTTAGCTGTTGTACTCCTACCATAGGTCTTGCCTTGTCCAAACCCTTCCTTGGCAGCACATTCCCAGATATATTCCTTGTTTCTGTGTGGATAGAGTACTGTGGTTTTCTGAGTTAAATTAGCAGAAGTGGACATTTGCAAAGAGAATGGTTGATTTACACACAGATGCTTTGTCATTCAGCAGTGACAGCTACTCTTTCCCACCAAGTACTGACCTGGAAAAGCTTCTGAAAGATAAAATTGAGTAAGTGGATTAAAACCCCCAAAAATTTACAAACACACACCCCAACCAACTCCCCTCTTCTGCCCCTCCTCCAAAAACCCCCAAAATCAAAATACCCAACCCAGCAACTTTTTTTTTTTTTTTTGATCAAGTTACACTTGAAATGTTCTGTGAAGGGCCAAATCTACAAATTTCAGGAATTAGAGCAAATTCTACATGTCTTTTTCCTCTTGTATTCTGGAGATTATGTGCTGCTCACATGTGAGGACAGCAAAATGCTGAGCTGCAACAGAGCTCACCAGGAAACACTTCCTACAGTCATGGAACTGTGGATTGGATGGATGCAATCCACATCATGCAACTGGGGATGCAAAAACAGAAACCAGGAATAAAGCACTTCTCTAGCAAGGCAGTGTTACACTTCTAACTTGCTGTATTTTATCCAGGAATAGATTACTGCTAAAAATAAAGGAATTTAATAGCTGCAAGCCAACCACCTACTTCAGAAGGCAAGGAATGCTGCCAAGAGAGAATTATGGCAATGTTATTCCACCACAGCACTTTCAAAAAACAAGCATTAGAAAATATGAATTAAGCTAAAACACAGCTTTCTCTCCAATTACAGCAACACATGACTTTTTACATAACCTTAATCCTGCCATTAACTTTCCTCCTCAAAGGAAAAGAAAATGACTTCTGGTTTTTGGTGGCTTTTTGATTCCTCTTTTGCTACATAAAAGCAGAGGAATAGCAAAGCAAAAACATCCCTTGTCCCCTTTCTGTCCCTGTTGATTGGGCTCTTGTACATCACTTCAAGCTGTATTAAGTCATGACCTCTCCTTATACAATTCCTTTCTGTGGAGAGCATAAAAAATACCTCTCACAAGAGAGGTCTGAAAACCCCTGTTATTTTACACTTCCAGAAAGCACTTCTCTCCAGCTGGATGTTAGGTCTGAAGACCCACACAACACTTCTTCATCTAGAGCTATCTTAGACCAACACAAAATATATTTTCTGTACATACAGCATCAAACAAAATCTGCAGACTTTTCACAAGACAGAATTAGTAACATGATAAAGCTATGACAGCAGAGGTGTATTTGAGGCAGAGAAAAGTTTCTAAGATCCCACAGTAAGTGCTGTACGTATTTTTCCTTCCTATTGTTAAGAGCTGGCTGCTCTCACACCTGCCACTGCTGTCTGTGCTCCATTTGTTTCACCTTGCATGTATCAGCTTCCCTCAGTTGCACCAATTTCCTCACACTTCTCCACAGCCTCCTAAATGAAGCCATGTGACATCAAGCATTCCCACCTCAGCTATCCACTGCTTCCCTGTGGCTCTGAGTCATGATTCAGCTTTGCTCTGACCCAGCAAACATGAGGGTTATTCTTCTACTCTGATACTAAGTTTTAGGTAAGAACACAGATAGAAACTTGAAATCAAACTGAGCCACAAAGAGAGACATCTCAAGTGTTCTGCATTCTGCTGTCTGCTATGGTTACCAACAGCTCATAAACACATGAACAAACCCATCCACAATGAGAACAGCTCATGCTCACAACAAACCAGAAATAGCAGCATGGGAAACTTCACTTTCAGTTAGTGCCTCAAGTGAACTATCAGTAGTGACAATCCAGGCCTCCTAAAAACAAGGCAACATATTTAGGCCATACAGTCTATTAGAACTGGTAGCAATACACTATCCAGACCTACAGAATCTTCTCTTAGCAAATGCTTGACATAGGAATTAATGACCAATGAAAAAAGAAAAACATTTCCTTGGACTGGTACAACTGATTTTTTTCAGAACCACAGAGAGAAATTTATTCTACAGCACAGATTTAGTCTACAGCACAACAATTTTTCATTGTTATTCCTGAACAAATTATGTGAAAGGACTTAGTTCCCAAAACCATGTACTTACAATACAGGGAGGACCACCTCCTCCAAAGAGATTCCATTGTCAAATTCAACGTTTTCAGGTATTCTGCTTATACCTTCTAAGGAGTAAAATAAATCACTCCAAACAAATATGCAAGAACATTTTATTGTGACACTTGCAGCTTTACCTTTCCCAAGTAATACAGAGTTCTCTCAAATGGCTTCACCAGCCAATTTAAATATTTCATCTAAATCTGCATCACTAGTTTATAAAACTTCTCTAAGATCTCCACATTTTCAACTGATTTAACACAAAAACAGAAGCAAAAGAACAAACCCTTGAAAACATAAAAGAGCTGCATCGTGGCACATTTATTCTTTAACAGAAAGTAAGAAAAACTTCCCTACTGACCTTTACTCCAAGTGAGGAAAAAGATAAATATCCATAGCTCTTTGTTGCATCTGGTAGGATTTTAAGATCCATTTATGCATATATAATCACAGAATAAAGTTTCAGCCACACTGAACCACCTAGGGAGATTTTATGTTCCATAGTTTTTACATGCATTCCATCCTCGGTGTGCCGACTACAGGACAGAGATTCTGTGCACCTACAGTGGTTTAAATTTAAAAATACACCATAAGCCAACTCAGAGAAACATCCATTAGTAACTAATAGAAAGAATCACAAGAAGGTCTCACAACAATTTACTAAAACAGTAAGGTTCTTTAAATCACAGCTTTGAAATATAAAAATTCTATCTCCCCTGTAACTGAGATGTATTTACATGAAATATTTTTAAAAATACGGTCTGTAATGCAGCTCTAATCGCTGTCATCTGAGCCCCCTTCAGAGCCCTCATCGTTAGATGCCTCTGGCTCAGACTCGTTCCCAGAAGCTCTGGCAGAGCCCTCGTGGTCAGAGCCCCTCTCGGAGTCCCTGTCGGACTCGGCGCTGCGCGAAGCCGGGCGCGATTCGTTCTCGGAGCCGCCGGAGCCGCGGCTCCTCCCCGACTGCACGGACTCATTGTCCGACTGCTCCGACTCCGAGCGCCGCCTCTTCCTCGGGGACCTGTCACTGTCAGACTCCTCCTCGGACCTGCGGGGACTGCCCGCCTCGCTGCCAGACTTGTTCCTGTTATCAGAATCGCTATCGGAAACAATGCGTTTGCTGTGCTGCTGCTCCCCCTCCTCAGAATCACTGTTGCTATTTCTAGCGTGCCTGTGGAGAAAAGCAGAGGGAAAAAACGGTATTAAAAGGTGCTCCCTTTAGCTGATACATACAGCAAGACACCAGGATTTGGGTAATGCTAGTGTTAGAAGAGTGAGTGGAATTAATTTGCACTGGGAAGGGATGTTGGGAAGTACAACAAAAAACTTCTCATTATTTTTGTGTTATCCCATTAACACTATATTTTCTCTTGAAGGCATGCATTGAACCTCTAAGTTCATACATTGTTAATTAAGGTTCTTACCCATCATCAGCAATTTTGAGTTTGTCCTCATCAGAAGAATCATCACTTGATGAAATGATGGCTTTTGATTTGATCTTTCCTTTCATTGAAGGAGGCAGACGTTCTGGTTTGGGCTGTATAGGGGGAAAACAAAGGGCTGCTTGTTCATGTGGCACAGGGCCCAAATGTAAAAACAAGTTCAGAAAACCAGACATGCTTTTAAAAAATTTTCCATTTACTATCACTTAATTCTAGATGGCTTTGGAAATATCCTTTTCATCCTTGAAGCAGCAATAGCAACAGGGGAGGAAGATAAAAATAAGCACTAAGACCATTTGGCTTCAGGAGGTTTTGATGTAATTTTCAACACTAATAAATCTCTCTTGACCAGGGTAATGCTGAATTCCAAATACATATTTAGGGAGTGATGCAGTTACTCAGGGTTTAACTTACAGCCTTCTTCTTCTCTGCTTTGGGTGGACGTCGCTTTTTCGGCCGCGGGCCGTTTTCGTGTTCTTCATCATCACTCCCCTCTTCTGCCTTCTGGGGTCTTGAACACAAACACATTTTATAATTGCATAAAGCATAATACTGCAAAAAACCCCTTAAAGCATACAAAAATACCAGTCTCAAGAAATGTCCAGTTCATCAAGTGTTACTCCTACTTCTTTTGCAGAGTGGTTGCTTAAATCTCACGAAGTGTAATGTGTTAGCAAAAAAATAACCATGTGACCTCTTGATAACAGTTTGTTTTTAAACTGTTACAAAAGACTGCAGAGAATTTACTTAAAATCTCTACTATTGCTCAGGGAAGTCTAATATTAAATTGACATTACTTAATAATTAATTAAAGTATCAGCTACCTCCTTCTCTTCTTCTTCTTTCTCTCACCCTCCTCTTCTTCCCCATCCTGTTCACTGCCACTGCCCTTCCTCTTCTTTTTCTTTCTAGAGATGGGCAGATCTTCATCACTGTCATCATTGACAAACTCATCAAACTCCCCTGCTCCTTTTTTGGAACGCTGTAAGAAACACAGGCAACACAACCTATTATTCACATCCCAGTTACAAAGCCAACAGGAAACATTTCAAAATGGAAATTTAGCTGAAAGTGTTCTGGAAGAAATGAAAATACAGACCTTCTAGAGACTATGGCAAAGTTGCCACAAGATACCTATCATTTAGAAACTGATTCTCAATTGGCACATAACAAGATAATCTTCTGTTATTTTAACAATTGAACACATTTTAGTGATGCCACCACACTCAGAACTTTTAAGTATTAGCTTCCAATTTTGACATTTTAATATTAAACCTGTGCAATTTTACTCAGTAGAGCCTAGGAGCTTGAAATTAAAACCCCATGCTCCTGCAAGAAACTGTATATCAGAAGGGGAAAATTAAGGAGGTTTAAAAGAAATAAAAAACAAAAAAAGAGATTAAAACATTCTGTTCTACCCTGCCTCCACCGCCACCACGTTTTTTCTCCTTTGATCCTTCTACTTCACCAGTGAACATCAGAATATTCTTGGTCTTCTCCACATATTGAGCTCTTTGTTCCAGAAGTTTCTTCTGCTCTTCTTTTTCTCTCAAGCGCTTCTCTTCCTGAAACACCAAGGAAGCCAACCATTACCATTGTATTTGCACCCCCATGGTGATTATAACAGCAGGCACAGAAATGATTTGCTGTCAGGAGACTGGAAAATTGCTTTTTGATGCTCTGTGTCACAGCAGAAGGTGCACACGGCAAAAAAAAAAAAAAAGTTTTTTACAAAAAGTTTTCTACAAAAAAGCCCATGGTAGAATAGGTAAAAGTCTGATGGCAGAACTTCTGGTACATCTATTTTATCTCATTATACAACTAAATATTTCTGGGGCTATGGGGAAGAAAGAGTTAGCTGCAATATTTTCAGCTGGCACTTACTATGACTGAGAAAAGCAGCTACTAGGTACCACCCCAGAGCAGCAGAGTTCCCATATTGTCACTGTGTGCACTTATAAAATGCAATATACAGAATTTAGTGGAATGAAACCTGTTCTTTAAGCAGTTTCTGGCGAAGCAGCTCCTTCTCCTGCTCCTGCTTGGCACGCAGCTCCCTCTCCTCCTCATCCTGTTTGCGTGCCCGAGCCACATGATACTGGGCCTGGCTCAGTAAGTCAGAGCACTGCCTGCAAAATCCAAGGTTCTCAGGTAAGGCAAGGTGGCAAACACAAAAAGAAATGTTTTTATAAAGTGCCTGCATCACAACACTACATTCATATCCCCAATGTACTAAAAATAGCTACTTGAAATAGCACAAAGAGCAGCACAGATTTTTGAGTAAATTAAAGCATTTTTAGTAAGCTAATTTATCTTCCAGTGGATCATTTCAGAACATATTGCTTCACACTTCAAATGTAGCCAATTCATATACAGAAAACCCACACATGAACATAAAAGGAATCATGCCAACCAATTTGGAGAGCTTCAGAAGTATGGCTGATAAGAACTTGTATTTAATCACAACAACCTAACAAACCTTCTTGGAAAGGTAGGGCAAAATTCAAGCTTCAAGCACCCAGGAGCGTGAGAGTTAAGGTTAAAGTGTCTAAAAAAAAGACATAAAGTCTTTGTAAAGTGCATAAAGTGTCTAAGTCACACAAAACATTAAAGCAAGGTGCTTTCAACCCCCTCTTAGCTGATGCCAGAATGACATTTCTTTTAATATTGAAATTTTCTTCTTTGCACAAAGTGCTTCAATGACATCCATTCAGATGTAGAGTGCAGGATGGCCAACACATGTTTTTTGTATGGGGTTATGGAAATCTTACAAGAATGTGCAGAAGTGAAACACAGGAAAACAATGAAACAGTAGTAGGGAGTGACCCTGCACTTGTATTTCTACTGTTCTAAGAAACTGACAGTTGAAATTTTGGAATCTAGTTTTAATACTAAATAAAAAAAAACCAACCCAAAACAGGACAAAAAATATTTCACTTAAAATCTGAATGAAGGTTTTTTTTTTTTTTTTTCATTTTTACCTGGCTTCTGTAGCAGCAAGTGCCAAGTCAAATCTCATCTTATCACCTACTTTACTCAAGTAACTGAAGTACCTGGAGGAAACCACAAGAAACCAAAGTAAGCAAAGATGGCATTACTTACATATTTACCGCAATTTTGCCTTAAAACAAAGCATTTACTCCTGAATTACAAACCTGTAGAACTCAACAGATGAAGAAATCCCACCAATTTCCTCTGTGCCAACACCTTTTAATACAGCACCTTTCAACAGCTAAAAAGTGCATTCAGAGTACTCCAAATTTAAAGCATTCTAAAACCACTCTGGAGAGGAAAAATTCTAAAGAGAGCTCTGAGATTTCATTTGCTGGCTCCTGCCAGTAAGAACATTGCTGACCCCAACAGATTGATTTATCTGCCACAGATTACATGCCTGAATTCAGCATAAGAGAAGGAAAGGAAACTTGTTTTTCAAAAATCCTTTCTAAACAGCCTCCTTGACCTAGTGGACAGGCCCTTGAGAATACAACAAACTTACAAGTAGATAGTAAGCTATGATGATTAGTGCTTTGAAAAGTTTCTCCAATTTAAAAGAAAATGACTTCAAACTTTCAAGATTGCCACAGTTTCTTCCCATATACCCTCAGACACACTTCAAAAGAAGTGCTTTTATGCTAGACTCAAATTCTTGGGTAAATGAATATAATAATTCCTTGCTTGAGGACTAGACTATGGAGAGTATTTTCCAAAATTTTTAGTTAATAGGCAAAAATAAATTCATGCAACTTCTTCAAGACAATAAATAACACGCTTCTCATTAAATTTAAGTTAGAACTTCTATCCTCAATGTAACAGCAGAGCTAGGAATGCACAAATCATGTACCAGCGACACCTAGGAGCAGGATAAATGGTTGAAAGCTCTGTTCAAGGATGGTGACAACTGGATCAGATTCATCACACTGGTGGTCTCCACAAAATTTTCTATTATTGTTTTTTGAACACAACAAAAATATCTCAAATGCACTTAAGAAACTGATTCTGTTTTTAAACTGTGACAGTACTTGGGCTTTACTTGCCAAAAGGAGGGTGAAATTTACTTGCCAAAAGGAGGGTGAATAAATAGTCTTAAGGGACTGCCAGTCATTAATTATGCTTATGTAAGATAAACAGATTTGCTTTTAAGCCTTATAGTTTGCTTTGAAAGAAGTCATAAAATAGTATTCAAGTTGTGGAATAATTGTCAACATCTTTTCAACTGTGCATTTCTGGGAAGAAGAGCATCTTGGTCACAGCAATAACAAAACTCTTTGAGAAACACGTATTGGCACCTGGTCAAACAAAACTGGTTCTGGAATAAAATCTGAACACACAGTTTTGTCAGGCCCAATATTTTGTTTTCCTGCTAGAAACTCTACAATTCCACAGTGCTTTGTAGAAGATGATTGCTCTTCTAACCAGATTTGTGCTCAATACTGCAAATATACTGTAAGGGGACAACAACATGGGTTACAATGATTATAAACAAATGATCTTTACCTGTGGGCAAGCTCCAGTTCTTTCACAGCATTAAGCACTTCCTTCAGATTGCTTTTTTCATCTTTCAGAACAGAGGTAGCAAGTCTTTGCAGCACTAAAGCAACATTAAACATGAGGACTGTATCACTTGGAGCCACATGCCTGGCCTGGAAAAAACCCATATTTTAAAGATAAGCTATAACGTGATGCAGAAATGACACATATGGAATAAACACCATCATTTCAACCCCAGACCATCAAATTTAAAGAAACACAAACACACATCAACTAACAGTAATTTTATTCTGTGATCCATGATGTTCTAGATCCATACCTTTAACAAAGTTTGTTTGCATTCCTGTAATTTGCCACATTTAAACAGTGCCCGGGCCAAATATAACAACACTTCAGTGTTTTGATGCTTATAGAACTTTCTGAGGCAGTTTTCATACTGAAATAAAAGAAAAAAAAAAAAAAACAAAGTAAGAGGCAACAGTGGTTTGTTATTTTGGTTAGCTAATTCTAGTAAATGTTTCTATTCCTAAAAAGCATTCCTGCTAATGTGCCTTTTGTTTTTTAAAGAAGTGTGTTATGCTACATGGGTGCCCCCTTTTCAGTGATCAGAACATTCTCTCTCCTATTCCACAGCAAGTACCTGATTTTTCTATAAACTGGCTGCAGCCTAGAAGACTCTGTAGGTCTTAAGTACAAAAGAATACTTTTTAAAGTAGCATTTACTGCAACAAGATTCAACCACCATGACTCATTTTAAGACCACTCAAATATTCTCCACAGTACGTGGGGGGAATAAACGATCTATTTTCTTTATTCATATCAGATATTTTACCAAATGAAATATATTTAATATACTAATTTCGCTTATCTGATGTATAGTTAAAAAAAAAATCCAGAATTTCCAGATAACTCAACATCAAATTTGTTCTGTCCACACAGCTGAGGAACTTGCCCATTCCAATGGATATTAGTTTCTCTAAAGTGTAAAAGATGACTTGCTACTATAACTTTTGTGGGTCTAGAATTAAAGGCTTAAAAGACATAAAATGTTATCATTTTCAGTAAAAAGCACTTTCTGTTTGACTTACTCTTTTCTCAAGAAACCCTTCACCCTCTCTAAGCCTCCAAAATAGCAAGGAATACAAAGTAAGTTTTATTTGCAGCTCAAGTACAGAAAAATTGCCCTGAACTGTAATACCTGAGGTTGTTACTCTTGGATCTCACTGTGTTGTGAGATCTTCAGCATCTAAGATTTTGTGTTTAGCTCAAGCCTGCCTCAGATTTGTATGCTTTAGGGTAGAGAACTGAGAAGGATAATTATTGTGGCTGCACTAAGCTGGGCTAGTAATTTCAATTTGTCTCCCTTTGAATCCAATATAATGTATTTCACACTGTGACTGCATAGCAAAACCCAGGGAACAATAAAACACTTCAGTAAATAAACACAACTCTAACACCTTTTCTTAAATAAAGTAGCAAGTGAGTAAAATTTTTTTCTCCCAAATCGATAGGTGAAAGCGATACACACTTCCCCACTGTAATTCACTGCTTAAACAATTGCTAAAATGAGATTTTCCTTAGGCTTTTTGTCAATAAAATAGTAAAAGTGCTAAAAAAACAACAGGCCCCATTCAAGCACAACAGAGTGAATGTGACTGTGTTGCCAAAGCTTGCTAACTAGAGTTCACTGGAGGACAGTGACTACTGAGCTCCTGAGCATGTAAGAAAGGCCCAGTAACACTTCTTTATTAAGCATCACAAAAAGCTTCAGAATAGCTCTGAAAGAAGTGTCTTTGAGCCTCAATAAAGACTCATCTTAAATGACCCAAGTTGGTTCTTAGTTTCTGTCCTGTTCAACATATGCTGTGTTTTTAAGTTTATTTGTATGCTTTTCATCAACTAATTGAGTGAATTTACTCAGAATAGGCTGACACTTGAACATTTACTTGCTTGGGCAGGTCAGGTCAAACTAGCTGACCTCAACAGATTTCTTCCACTGTGAATTATTTCGTGATTTTAACTGTGGTGAGTGAAATTACAGCCCAGTCAGCTTTCAAGACAGCTTTTAAAGTACTCATGTAGTCATTTACAAGAACAAAAATAGGAATTGTTGCTATTTAAAAGAAAATCCCAGCAGCATATTGTATTTACTTACTTTGGAAACATCTGCACGCAAATCACATACAGTAACTACTGAATCAGCTCTGGCTGATAATTTATTCCACAACCAAAATTCTAACCCTGCTACCAAAAAAAGTATAAAAGTTGATAGGTGCTTTGTTCCTCCCCACCCACATTTGGCAGTCTGTTACTAAATCTAGACTTGACAGCCAACAGCTTGTTGGAAATAGGCCTAGAACTTGTTAAAACACTGCTCAGAAACTTTCCCAGCTGCCCTGACAACAGAGTGACATCTAGAAGTCATCTGAGCCAAGACAGGAGGTAGTTCAATGTGGAGATGTTACCATTTGCACAGCACTGATGTACTGTTTCTGCTCCACGTAGATATGTGCCAGATTCAGCCACACATCGCTGATATCTGCCGTGGCCTCTCTCACTTGGGCAAAAACGTCACGAGCTTCACGGAAATATCCTTTGTGTGCCAAGACAGCTCCTGAGGGGAGAGGAATATGGACAGTGTGAGCTTCCAGGTTCATGCACTGTGCACTCCTACCACAGAAAGTTCAATACTGCCTCAATAAAGTGCCCCTTCAAAAACTGACATAGCTGCCATTTCCTGGGCTCCACTCTACAGTGCTCAGGCCCTGAAAAAAAAATTCTCTATTAAAGCACAAAACTTAAGAATATGATCACCTCTGAAGCAAAACCAGAGTCTGATATTCACCTATGCCATTAGCAGCATACAAATTCTTTGGGTCATTTCTGAGGACTTGCTTGTAGATGGCTAATGCACGGTCTTGGTGACGTTTCTCCTGCAGAAAGAAATGCCCTGATTTATCACTCACTTCTAAAATGGAGTATTAAAAGATCTACCCAGAGGTTTTATGAATGATGAAGATGCCAAACACACATTAAGAAGAAGTTCTGAATAGCTAACAACATACAAAAAATAAACAAACAAGCTCACACACAGGGCAGAGGGATGCCCATTACCTTTTCTCTGTCTCTTGTGGGTTGATGGAGAGTCTGCAACCAGACGTTGCCAAGAGCCAGCATGGAATAAGTATCATTTTGTGTAGAGGGCTGCTTCAATATTCTTTCAAATTTCTTCTGTCCTGGACCCCACTCTTGTTTAGCCAAATGAAGATTGCCAATCAGAGACCAGGCATCTGGATGATCCTAAATAAAAATTCACTCTAAGTTACAAAGAAAAGGAAAGTCTTTTCTTTTGCAAGGGTTCTTTTTCAAGTATAAATTGTTACTCTTCTTAAACATAATTCCATAACAAAAATCCATACTTCCAAAACAAAACACAGAGAGTATATCTGACAGGTCTCTCTTCTTCCCCTAGTTTAAACAAATTAAAAACACAAAAAGAGGAAAATTAAATTTTAATTTAACTTATTATTTAGAATGTTTCAATGTTAAACACTTATAGGGTTACAAACCTGATTGATTTGAAGTGCTTCTTTAAACCAATCAGAAGCCTCATAAAAATTCCCTTTATCCCTGGCCATAGCTCCCAAGCGCAAGTAGCCTGAAAATAAAGACAGAAAATGAAATAAAAATCAGGGAACAGGTTAAAGTTATCTTGTACAAACAAAAGATTGTCCATGCATCAATTTCAAAAGCAATCTTTCTCTTGATCAGCTAAGGACAGCAAACATTAAGACACCTTTCACATTCTATTCACAACAAGAATACAACATAAAGAGGAACTTGCACCCATGATGGCCATACAAAAACTGCAGGTTTTGAATAGTTAGAGTATTGTAAATGTGTTAATTTGGTTCGTAAGTTAAAGACAACTGAAAAAGCAAAGAAATAAGGATCCATCAGTTACATAATTCTCCTCCCTCCACTTGAAATAGCTCTTTGATCTCCACAAGCTTTGGGAAGGGTATCTGCAGGTGACAATGGAAAACAAGCAGGGAAAAGGCTACAGATGAGGCTGGGGCATGATGTGTGCTGCAGCTTGTGGCAAATAGCACAGGCTACTCAGCCCCAATACTACTGTGAAAACAAGGGAAGACAGACATAAGGAGAGCAGAAGACACTGTCAACAAGAAGATTTTTGGTATTATAAGGATGACTGTAGAACCGAAATACCAAATGTTTCTTACAATCAACGTAATTTGGATGTTCTCTCAAAATGTTTTTATAGAGCTTTTCAGCTTCGTGAAATTCACACATGGCCTCATAGAGCCTGGCAAGGTTGTAGGATGTTGTCACAGAGATGGCATTGTAGTAATGCTCATCATGCTCAGCCTCTGCTTTCGCTCGATCCAGCGACGCCAGGAAGTATTTCTGAAGTACGGAAAGAAAAGGGCAATGAAGCACCCCAGAATATCCTCAAAGAAAAACTTCTCTGTGACCAAGAAACACCATTCAAACTGTGAGTAACTGCATACCTTTGCTTCTCCCAGGTTTCCCAGCCTGAAGTGCAGGGCACCCACATTATTCAGGATCTCTGGAGGGACATCAGCCTGTACTTTCTCCTGCAGAATGCGTGTGGCTGTTCCATAGGCTGACAGAGCACCCTTTGGAAAGAAACAGAAAGTGGATGAAAGAAAGAACAGAATGAGCTTGACACGCTTTTATGAAAAGCACACACACAATTCACCAAGTGTGTATTAATAATACCTGTATATCAGTCTGTTCTAGAATTTGGGCTAGCTCAATCCATGCCTCTACATCATCAGGATATTGTTCTGTGACTTTCTTTAAATGCCCCTGAAAAACAGAAGATAATGATGCCACTTCAAAGATACACAGCCTGTTTAAAAAAATGGAAATAAAAGGAAGAGTGAAGGCATTAACCTTAACACTACAAAAATATACCATACTGCAGAATCAAACATCCTAAACATCTGCACAGTAATAAATCTGCATTAGTTTTTTTCCTTCATTATTCTATTCTTCTGTAGAATAGAACACTTGCTTCAAGTCTTAGAGAAACAAAGGCTATTACACCAACATGAAAAGCTAGAGAAATGTCTAACATTTTTGCATGTATCTATCCAACATTTGATTTAAAATAACTTTCATTAAAAAAAAACAAAAACAAAACACTGTCCTTCCAGATAAACCTAGACAAGACAAGTGCTTTCTGGAAATCACCAGCTGATTTGCTCTCTTCAGGAATTCATGAGCTAGCTTCCCATCTTCAGACAATTTTATATATATATGGAAAGAATTCTGCCCTTTTCACATACCAAATAGAGACATGAGGCTGGAGCTTCTCTAAATTCCTGGACATGCTTCACCCAGAGCCCACTGTAGTCTCAGTTCTATCCAGAAGTTGTGACAGGAAGACCCCCCCATGACAGTCCATATGAAATATTCCACATCTACAGCCACCTAACCCTGAGTTTTATTCAACTTAAGGAACATTCTGATTTCAAGTCTGATTTCCAAGTTCTACTCTGGCAAATGAACACGATGCTGGTGGAAAGAAAACTCACCTTTGCAATATCCCGTTTCTCCTGATCTTCTGAAGCTGCATAAAGAGATCCAAGGATTTTCATAGTCTCATAATTGTTAGGATAGGCTTTCAAGACTTTTTCAAAGCATTGTGAAGCATTCTCTTTGTCCCCTCGATAAATGTACATTTGACCCAATCCAAAAAACGGAAGTACAAAAGAAGATGAGGCAAACTGAGTGGCCTGGTAATAATACTGGAAAGCTTGATCATAATCTTCCTAATTAAAAGGAATTAAATGAAGAACAGTCAGTGTTTTTAAAGGCAACCTTTGCATGAACTTTTATAACAGAGACTTTTTTAAAATGTGAGCTCAAAGGGGACTTTTAAAAACTGCCCTACCTGCACATGAAAAGACCTTGCCAGCTGGTAACAGCTCTCTGCCTGCATCGCTTCCACTTCTGTGTTATGGAAAGCATGAAGAGCCAAGTGTTGTACTTTACCATAGTCCTGACAAAAAAAATAAAGGAAGTTCAATGAAATTTGGAAGTCTTCATTTTATTTATGGTCAAGTGATTTTATGATTTAAACATGGATAGCTGGAAAACATAACAAAGCTTTAGTCACAGCACTGACTAAATAACAACAGATTTAGTTTTAGCTGTTACTATTCTTTTCTCTATTTCATGTTTTAAAGCATGGAAGAATGAGGAGAGGGAAAAACAAATCAACCAACCAACAAAATCAACCCCAAACATCAAAAACCCAAACCCCCTCCAGGACACAAAGGTGATTTTATTTAATTTAGTGTACCTTTCTTGGTTTTCTTGAGAAAGGTTTATACAAAATTCAGGCTAAAAACCACACACTTCTTCATCTAGATTAACAGACATTAGGCACCTGATGAAATGTGTTTGAATCTAACACCAGAATTCTTACTGTTCAGAGGTTATCAAACATTTAACTATAAAATTTCAGCGATCTCTTACCTTCTTGAAAAAGAAGTGATTAGCCAAGTGATTCAACACCATTGGATTACTGGGATCAATTGTGTAAGCCCTAGAGAGGAGTTGAACACCATTCTTGATGGAATCAGCCTAAATGAAACACGGACAGGTATCAGCAGCACCTCAATATCTGTATCTTATTACAATTTTCAAAATAATTTTTCAGTCTAGGCTGCTCAGGATTTCTGACAACACCATACTGAGCTCAGAAAAAAAGTAAATTCAGCTACCAGCTTTTCTTCCTGCAGCATACAGGTGGAAAATGGGAAATAAAGCTACCATACAGGGATGGAAAAGAGCACAGCAGGACTTTCTAGGAAAAAAAAACAAAACAGCAAAAAACCCCAAAAGACTTAGTGTTGATGTCCTTTGACATATCACACTTACAGCCTGACAGCCTTCCTTCTATTCCTTCTACTGTTCAGTGCCCCCAGTGCCTGTTTGGTTTAGGTTTCAATGTTCTACCCAATTCATTCAACAGTAGAATGAAGATATTTTCATGGTCAAATTCTAAACAACAACTTTAGATCTCGTTTTAAAATCAGTACAAGTTTGAGGTGTTTATCTAGAAATATCATTGCATCAACTTACTCTTTTATAAAGAAGCTTTACACCTTAAAGCAAGTTTCCAGTGATAAAAATGTGATTTACCTACAAATTCAAATCCACAACTGATAAAATAATTGCTCTTTATTTAGGACAACCACGAAATCTATATCACAAGCATGCCAGCTTAATCTGTACTTATTACTGAACAGAAACACCAAAAATGCTATCAAGAAATCATCTAACAGCTGTGCTTTACTCTGTAATTATGATGAGAAGAAAGCTGTCTTATTGAACAGATTACGTTTTAAGAGGTTAAAACATAACATGAAGGCAGCGAAAAAATCAATTTCAGTTTGAACAGGTGCAATCTTTCCAAACCCAGCATAACAATACACCTGGATGAGGAGATATTGAATCTTTCCTGCCTTCATTTTCAAAGGTTAATGTGGTTTATGATCACACTGTGCATTTGTCCAAGTTCTCCAGTAACTTGAGTCCCATGTCCAACTTCAACCCAATCCAGTAGATGGGTAGAGGTCCCAAAGCTCTAAGTGCTTTCATTTAAGAAAAACAGATTTGACAGACCTCAACGAGAGCACAGTGTGATCTCAACCCTGATCTGACATCATAACATCTTCTAGGAGGAAGAAACATTAGAAATATTTAAGCACAAAAAAGATACTAGTTAGTTTGATACTCAGAGAGACTCTTTTCCCCAGAGTGTTCTCCCTTCCCTGTGTCAACTCTTCAGTGTTACACTAACTTTTACTACAAATATGTGAGAACAGTCTGAAGTAAAGCACAGATTATGTATTTCCTAGAAAGAACACAAAACATCTTTGAGTGGCTCAGCTTTTAATCACAGCTTTTTGAATCTTCAGGTGAGTGGGCTCATCCCTTAACTTCAGTCAAAAGGTCGTCAGGAAAAGAAAGAGATGGATACCAAGTATCATCAATTTCTCATCTGTGGAATTTATTAAAATTTGATTTTAGAGTATTTTTGGTTCTTTCTGTAGTTTTATGAAAAAACATCTTATGCCCACTTTTTTTTTAGCTTCTTCATAGAAGTAATAACAGTTTTCTTCTTCCCCCACGAAGTAGTAAACCAAGAAATTTTCAGACATTCTGTGCTAACAAAAGATTTTTCCAGGGAACTATAGAAAGCAGCACACTAAATTTTAGCCACATACAATTTTAGACACATAACAATATTATTTTTTTTAAAAACACTTAAGGGTTTCATCCTCCAGTGATAATATCTGAGGTGGTTAATCCATGCTAAGGAAGTTATGATCCCAACTAAGCTGTATTTGCATGCATTTTTCTAGTGATACAATACCTAGAAAGGTGGATCACCACGTAATTGTACTTTTATCAGCCCAGTTCATTTTTCTTCTTGCCTACTCATGCAGCATGCATGCCTGAATGTAACTTTGAAATTTGTTTGAAAATTTGTTCTTAACTCCTAAATTTCTAAAAAACCTGTCCTAACCTCCTGGGAATATGTCTTTTACCTTGACCTTCCTCCACATATCTCACCATGGAGTATTATTATTTTAAATGAAACAATTAACCTAGCACTGTTTTTTCTGTATCTAACTCTTCTACAAATAACAGAATGGAAGATTTTTAACAGCAGAAGAAAGCTATTCAGAATGTGCTGCTCACATTCACACTTCACATGTCACAAGCACGTATCTATAATATCATTCAACAGTAGCCCAGACTTAAAATCACTCAACCACAAAAGTTATTACCCATTTTAAAACTGGACTATCTTTGAAAGGATAAAAAATTTGCTTTTTTTAGCTAAAAGAAAGTAGACCGAGCATGGATTCTTGCTAAGTCAGACCCACCTCCTTATTATTGAGTTCCAGAACAGCCAGTCCAACCAAGGCCCCGACACACTTGGAATTCAGCTCCAGAGCCCTGCTGAAGGCCAAGCGAGCTTTTTCCAGCTTGTTCAGTTTCACAAAGCAGTGGCCCATTCCCAACCGAACCTCGGCTAGAGAACAACGCGACACCATTCAGAATCCCAAAGTTTTAACTTTAAGCATTTATTTTTTTCACAACCTGGAGTGAAAGCAGAGTTTTTCATAGTTCCTTAAAGTCTGTAAAGCCATCTAACAATTTGCTGTTTTTCAAGGCAGTAGCCCATACTTGGCTGGCCACAAAATGAACTTGAATTTATTAGTAAGACTTTATTTCTTCATCAACCCCAGAACACTGATCTGTCTCCCACAGACTCCAATACCAAACAAATAAAAAATTACTTTTATGGGAATGTATTAAAAAATAATAGAGAAAAGCATTAAAAAATTGCCAGATGGAAGGGCTGCACATTTCTTAGGCAAGTTCACCCCAAACTAGCAGAAAACACAGATGAATAAACAAGTTAGCTGGCATTTCTCCTCAAATGATCAACTGATTCACATGCTGGTTATTATTCTCCAAATTCCATGACCAAGTGTACAGATGGACTAATACAGAAAATTCATATCATACTGCCCCTGTCACACTGCTTGTGATCTAAAAGTACAGAGAATTTATAAGCAGCAGTTTCAAACCTGTGTCCATTAGAAAAAGGGGAGCAAAGGAAAGATGTTTGCTGAAAAGTAAGGCTTTTGTAGCAATCAATCTTATGGTAAAGCAGACCACAGAAGACACGCCAACTTGGCAATAAATCTCTTCTCAGACAGGTTTTGGCAAAGGCTATCACATCTCTCAAGAGACTTCTAAGTATTAATGATCCCAATATAAATACCTTGAATTAATGTATCTAAATCCCATCTATCACTTTTACAGCCATTAAAAATCACTTCCCCAGATTTTTGCATAAAGAAAATAATACAAGACCAGGAAAACCCACATCATGCACTATAAGTAGAATTTTGCTTTTTATGTCTTGTTTCATTATTGTTATGTAATTTCTGAAGCCTTACTCCAAGAGCTTACAGAGAAAGAATTTCTGCAAGAGTCTTGAACAGTTCCTTCCTTCACCATACAACTTTAAATCTTCTTAGATACAAAATCCCATTTTCTAATACCTCTTCAAAAGGTAATACTTAAAAAAAGAACAGCATTTTCCTAAACATAACTTCCTGCTCTAAATACTAAGAAATACTTCAAGTCAATGAATACTTAAATCCCTCTATAATGAGGGTTGGGGTTCTTTTGACAGATATAGACCACAAAAATGCCCTTTGAATTTGAATTAGGAAGACCTGAGTTAGTTTGCAAGCAGAGCAAATACCTCCATAGCAAATATGTTCTGTCTTACCTGGGCAGCCTGGATTAGTACGCAGTGCTTTCTTGTAGTAGGCAAGGGCTCCTCTATAATCTTTCTTGTTGAAAGAAATGCATGCCTTACCTGTTAGAACAAACCAGGAATAAAACCAAGATTATAAACCAGAAACTTAAGTATTATTTGGTTAACTTGTACTGTGCCCATTTTCAAAAGTTACAGTTAAAAACGAACAGAAAATTCAGACAACTTTTCTTACATTTGATGATGTCAAATATATGAAAAAAGCAAACATAAAAACACATTAAATTTACATTTTTGTATTTTTCTGCAGAAACTAAATTCCTTATTGGTCCAGAGGAAAGACACTTACTAAGACTAGTGAACAACCTAAATTACAAGTGTTACAGTCTGTTGACCCTCACAAGTGGTAACTTCACTCTTAACAGAGTGTCCAGCTTCACTGCCATCACTAGGGAAGCATAAATAGCTGGATTGGATGTATGCCCTTGGATGTATGCCATCTCAGAAGATGCCAGTTAGCATTGCATTTTTCCTAGCTCTTCCACCTATGTGTACTTCCCAAATTTGAACTAGTCTCTGCCATGTTGACTTGATCACATTCTCTCTACACACACCCTCTTAAGCACATAATTCATTCCAAAACTCAACCAAAGACCAGGTTTTTACAAATATTCATAAACTCGTACCAAGTAGGGCAGGAATATTATTTGGAGACTGGTTGAGCACAAAGTGGAACTGTGCATCAGCTTGGTCCATCTTATCACCTTCAAGCAGGCAAAAGCAGGCTCTTCCCAACAAGTGATTCTAAACAAGGGAAAGAATGTGCAATACATTTATCTTTGTAAAATATGAAGTTTGGACTATGAAAGATTAATTGCCTCATAATGTTTTTTACAATTAAATTATTTCTCTTGCATTTACCAAGCAAGAGAATACCAATCCCTCCTTCCCAGTCTCCAAAGTTGACTGAAGTAGTTCTATCAGGTGTGCCAAGCTAGACAGAATTATTCCTGGTGGCACCACGCACATTTCAGATACAAGTTTTGCTTAGGTGTGACTTTAAAGCCTGAGCAGTTTCTAGCTTCCTTTTAGAGAATCAATACTTGCTTTCTTTACAATGGCTAATTTACAAAAATGTTTTTTTTGATCAGATATCCGTTTTACCTGATCATACATGATGATTTTGTCAGCCATAGTGTACAGCAGGGTGGCCTGGGTGATGAGCTCCTTCTTGTTGTCTTTGTTCTTCTCCTTCCGAGCCTGCTGTACATAGTAGGCTGCCAGAGTGTCCAGACATGTCATCTGGTCTTTCTCGTGGTCTCTGTAGTCCAGGTTGCCATCGATGCGGGCAGCTTCCAGCAGCTTCACAAAATCTTCTGTTTTGCCTTGCTTGTAGTACTCCAGCTACAACACACAGTTTTAACAGACCATGCCACCCCAGTGAGTACAGAACATACCAAGCTGATGCTTCAGATATCACACAGACACTTTTTATAAGATGTAGGGATAAAGCAGAAATAAATGTAGGTATCGTCAGAAAAAGTTTTTCTGATAATATCATGTATTTTTCTGTCCTAGAATCACTGAATGGCCTGGGATGGAAGGGACCTTGAAGATAATCTTGTTCCAACCACCCTGCCATGGGCAGGGACACTTTCCTGTTGCTCAAAACCTGCCCTTCCACACTTCCAGGGATGGAGTATCCACAACTTCTATAGGCAACCTGTGCCAGTGCCTCACCACCTTAAAATATAACTTTTTGAGCTACTTTTAAGTGAAGAATCCACTGGTCTTCCTCTGAACTTCTTTGATGTTTTGACATTTAATCATACTTTCCACAGTACAGATACTGCCCCTTCCTTTTTTATAAAGCAGTAATCAAAGGATCGAGGAGAAAAAAACATAGAAAGCAATGCTCAAGAGGCATTGTTTCATGAAAAAGAGTTTAAATTAAAATCCTAATATGCATATGTCAATCAGAAACATCTGGCCTAAAATCAAAGACTGAATGTGACCCCATAATGACCCTTTGGAATTCAGTTATCAGTGGTCATAAGAGTAGGGGAATGGAACTCACGATTTGATTATGTGAATACAGTATTTAAACACAGAGTTTGTATCTATACTGACCGCCAGGGCAATCCATATGTGCAGCTGGGTGTGTTCCTGCTTCAGTATGCTTATAACTTCATCACCCTCGGGCAACTGATCGAAGTCAAGCTCAATAACCTAGAAGCAACCAAAACAGATCATCTTTTCACAAAGCATTAAAAACATTGTCTGTCACTGAGCTCAAAGGAAACTGGACCTGTCAGAGCATAAAACAGAAATAATGATTTGTGTTTAAACAAGGTTATGGACAAAGAAAAGAGAGATAATATATTGCATTCTGTACAAGATACAAGCGATGGTCTCTCTTTAAAGAAAAGTCAAACCAATGTTTGGGATACAAGTGAGGGAGAATAAGCAGAAATCCTAATTCAACTTGCTTCACTATGGACTTCATGCTCAGAATCAGCTAATAATCAACTTGATTGCACACTGCTGACTTTCTAAAACTTTTCCTACAGGTAATACAGAGATCTAGCTCAGAGATAAAATCTTCCAAGTCATCTGGTGTCAAAAAATCAATATCTAAGATTCAGATCCCTGAAATTTTGTAAAATCATCTTTATGCCCTAGGAAATGAAGAGACTATTGAAGCAGCTAAATTTCTGAATAGTCACAACTGTAGATATGACTAGCAAATGACAGAACTTTTCATCATTCAGGCATTGCTTTGTGAGTATTAGTCTCCCATGTTGATCTAATCTTCTGATATTATAAAATGAGGAAAAAGGAACAGGTACTCCCCAGATGGGATATTTGGGAACACAATTTAACTGCTTGTTAGTTCACCTCACTCAGCCATGCTGCCTTTAATAATTAGTCATCTGCATTACAAGTCAATTTTATAGCAAGAAAGAAGTGTGGTTGTTGTGCCTCGATTACCAATGCTGGGACTCCTCTGTAGGCTGAATTATAGCAAACCAGTTTATAAGGGCTTCTAGTTTTGACTATGCAAGACTTTAGAGTACCAGCAAAGAATATTTCTGCTTATCTTTGGCTCATTTTAGTTTTATCTTGCATAGCACCTCCTGTCTGACAGATAATGGCCCTCATCCATCAACTAAAATAGCTATGAATGAGAAATAGATATTACCAACACAGCAAATAAGCATGGAAGTAAAAGAGAGCAGGAGTGAGTGGAGGGGCATTTTATTGCATTCCCTAGTGATTAATTCAGAACTTTGGGATCCAAGTAGTCCTAGCCTGAACAGCAGCACCAAATCACAATTCATGTCAACACCTCAGACAGAAATTTCTGTCACAGAAGAAAATGCCCTTGAAAATGTAAACGTCACAGAATAAAGTAATTTTGTGAGACTTAAAACCTCAATGGCAGCCATACAGAAATTTGTTTCTGTGTATATATTTGTGCATATATGAATGTCTCTGTGTACGTATATATATGTATGCATATATGTATGATATGTGTATGTATACAGAAGAGTAGGGAGACAGATATTCACAGAGAATATTCTTCAACCTGTAAGCATTATGTTTCAACACCTGACTTAGCTACACTATAAATTCAGTCTCTGCCATGGCATGATTTAACGTCCAACTTTATTATACGCTGCAAATCTCCACATACTTCTCCTGATCCTTTCTAACCTTGGCTTGTGACAGTGTACCTTAAATAAAGAAAAGTTAAATTAAGTTTTTAGCCTCACGGTGAAATAACTTTACAGAGAGGGTCCTCTGCCCTGCTTTTGCCTATGCGCTGCTTGAGGAACAACGCAGGACCCTGACACAGCAAAGCGCGGCGCGAACGTGGCCGGACACACACCTGCGACCCCGGCACGGGGGCTGCGAGCGACACTCGCGCCCCGAGCCCGGGGCACAACCACGGGCGGCAGCGGCGACCGCCCGCGCCCTGCCACGGATCGCCCTCCCNTCACGGCAGCGCCCGACCCGGACGTGCTCGGGAGCGGGGCGGAACGGGGCGGAGCGGGCCGGGCCCGCCCCCGGGGCGGTGTGAGGGCGGTGCTTGCTCGTCATGAGGCGCATCGCACACCTACCCCTAGGAATTGGTGTAGCTACACCTGTGGATCACGGAAAGGCGGTGCTGGGTGTTTGTGCGTACGCGCACCCACTGGTAAATCCAGCGGGTTCACCTGGGTAAAGCTCCCTGGACTTTGGGACACGGCTCCCTGAGGCGGCGCCTCTCCTCACGGCATCTCAAAATCGTCAGAAGATTTCCAAATAAACGCGTTAAAACGTGCGGATTTCCCCCATCTTCGTAGGAAACCAATGTGTAAATCCAAATTTATATTATCCAACTAGCACAGCTGGTGTAATATTTTTGATGTGTATTTACAATTTTTCCGCCTCAGCTGGGCCAACTGTATTGCAGTTAGGTGAGTGTTTTTAATGGCAAATGCGGACTCTGATAACATTGGAGCCCGGTCTGCGTGAGGGACTCAGCCACACGGAGGTGCAAAGTAAAGAAGGAATTCCACAATTGGGCTCCTAAATTGTGGTTTTTTTCTCATTATGATGGCAGATACATTGCATATTTGGATCAAACGCAGCAAGCACAGTAACCTATGACTCATCTTGGTCATTTTTACAGTTGTATCAAGGGGAAAAAAGAGTAGTAAGACTGAAAGATCCTCAGACACATTTCTATAGAAATTATTAAAAAAAACCCCCAACCTCTGATGTTATTTACACAGCCTGCTAAACCCTAGAGCTAACTTGATTTTGTCCTGTAGCTAATCGTCCACGGAATGCAAAACTTTGAATGAATTGATAGTCACACTTATAAGGTATTAAATTAGTTAATTTTATCTTAAAAATAAGTATGATTTACTATAATCCTATATATTATAGTGGTATTGACTGAATGACTTGCAGTGTCACCTGTTTTGTGAAGCCAAAGTAAGTAACATTTTTTGATTACTTGACATTTTGAATGTGACCTTCTGATTTTTCTTTATGCACTAATTATTCTGAACTGAGTTACCTGCTCCAATGCATTGTACCAAATAATTCTTCTACACTCTTTGAGTAGATTTCTTCTATAAATACCTATTTTAGAGTAATGTGGCTGGAAAGCAGAGTGATGTTGAAATTTATGGGAGGGAGTGTGGTTTTTTTTCACTAAAAACATGCCAGAAACAATGTTATGCAGAGCCAGATGCTAATTAATAGTTCCTAAACCTTCTTTTCTGATTTATAGGCTGATTTTTCAGAAATAGACTACTTTTTAGATATTTTAGTCAATGCTGAAGCTATTTGGATTGAAAAGACAGCCTGTTCCTGAGGTATTAGTTCACTAGTATCTGTAGAAAACTAGATTTCCTCATGGACAGAAAATTAGCTTCAATGAAAGATTTTATAGGGTCAGACCTTAAGGATATTAAGCCAAAGTTAAAGAGGGAAAACAATTCTTGCTCCCTGGTACAAACCCATTACACACATTTTAAATAGTTTAAAATTTTATTACTATACTATTTTATATTGTTTAAAGCAGGAAGACTCCTTTTCTTTCCATATACACTCATAACAATAAGTCACAGTTGGCTGTGTAGCATCTCTTTAGTGTGTAAATTATTGCTCTAGTGAAAACAGCTGCTTTTTTTTTTTCACTTTATGAGTGCTTAGGGACATTTCAAGAAAAGAGGCTTGTTTTATCCTGCTGTCTTTTGTTTTTATTTCATTGGTTTTATTACTGGGGAAATTTAATTTACTACTTTTAAACTTGGATTGTTAAGAAGATCTTGTTAAACAAGAAAAATTTATGTAACAAAAGTAAGCTACAGCAAATTGAACTTTCACTTGTTGATATATATTTTATGCAGTAAAAACCAATTTCTGGAAACTTCATTATCATATGGAATTATAAGCCTTTTTCAGGAATGAAAACTGAGCTTAATAAAGCTACTTTAATAACAGTATAAAAAAGATCTCTGCCTACCTAACCATCACTCTCTGCAAGCAATCTACCATTTGTGCTTCAGGTGCATGTCCTTAAATAAACAAGCCCCAATTAGCAACAGCTCTGTTGGAGGCACACAGTTTGTGGTGATTGGGAGTGGGGCTGTGGCAGAGCCTCCTCCCCCATGGGTACAGCTGTGAAAAGCAGGAGAGCAGTGCTGAAGGCAGTGAGCCATGGAGTGCCCAGGGGCACTGCCCAACCACCAAAGGGAACAGAGGCACACAGGTGCAGTGCCTGAACATGGGGGTGTAAAAGGCTGGGCTGAAGGACAAGAGGAGCAGATGCTTGCAGCCTGCTGAGGTGTTATGCTGTTACTCTGGATGGGCAGACACCTGAACCCTTCTGAAGGGGTAAGGTGTTACTCTGGGTGGGCTGGTGCTGTCTGCAATTGTATGGTGTACAACGCTGTGTGTTGTGGCTGTCTCAACTGCAACATATGCTGCAACAGCTGGGTGGTCAGGGCAGGCTACTTTAGTAGTAAAATATCTGTACAGTTAATTTTTAGAATAAAAGCTCTGGGCTGTAGGTAGGGCAGTGGTAGAATGTGTCTGGGGGAGCTGTCCAGGGCCATCAGAACTTATTAATCTGTTTTAGGCTCTGACAATATGTTCCTCTTGAAAAGGTAGTAAGCAGGTTTAGTAAAGTGCTGACACTTTACTCAAAGTTAAAAAGATGCAGAAAATGGGTTTAATGAGTACAACTTTTTTTTTTATTAGTTTAATATTGTGCTAGTTCCAGAGGCTGCTGTGTTAGCTGTGTATCTCAAACTTGTTACTTTAAGGAGTTAGGGTTTTCTGTCCTGCTGGTAAGGAATGCTGCAGTAGACTGTATTAAATGGATTTTTAGCAATGTTATGGGTATTTTTTTCAATCCAAACTACATGAAGTGTAACAAACCAGAACTGTAAGGATGGATGGGCCTTACTGCTTTATGTTAATGTTTCACTGGAAGGCATCATGTTTTTGCAGACCAAGAAATCTTTTCTTGTAGCTACTAAAAGCTGCAGTGTTTTATGCTGGGTAAAAAGACTAGTAATTTTATTACTGCTTTTTGTTCGTGCTTCTTCAAATGATTGTTTGCCTTGTTTATCTGATATACATAATTATGTTCTACTAAGTTAGATGGTCACCTAAATCTACAGAATTGTTTGTTCAGTTTTTGTTAGGTTTTGCACAGATAGCCATCTAACACCTCTGTAGTGCTTTTAGTAGGTATGAGAGTGTGGTTTAAAAAAAAAGAATCAGAGAAACAGTCCAGTCTTGGCTTTGCTGTGCTTGCTTCATAGAGTTTCTCTAAGAAAACTTGAGAGAGGCAGCTGTAGGATGCAGGAAACTTTTGTTCTGTCCTCTATGGGGCTAGTGGGAAATGAAGAATGCCACAAGAAGTTAGTAGTAAAAGTGCAATTCTACAACGTTAATTTTTTTAATGCTTAAATCCTCCCCAGCTTTCTAAATCTAAAGCTGTCCATGCAAGTACAGTGTCATTATTGCCACCTTCTGGCAAGCACAGGGGTGATTCCTATTCACAGTCACTATCCAGTGTTCTGTTTGCAGGGAATTTAGATTTGCCCTCTGGAGTTTGAGATTTTCTCTGCTTATAGCTTTGCATTTTCCTATTGGAGTCACCTTTTTGCCTTTGGCTTAGTGTTTCCCAACATGTCAAACATGGTACTTTTTCCAGGAAGATTGATAAACACTGAGTTGTTCAATGATGAATTTTATTTGAATGATAAACAAACACCTCATAAACAAAGAGTTACTGGGCAAAAGCTGATTATTCCTCTGCTCCTTTTTCTTCCTGGTGAAGGCTGTTTTTAGGGATTATGCATCAGCATTACAGGTTTAAAATGCATGTCAGCAATTAATAGGGCAAGTGAGGATTATACAAAAGGCTGTAGAGTATCAAATGACATTGCAGTGCTGAAATGTGAAGAATGAAAGTATCACTGATTTTTGGTATAGAATGTTTGCTAGGAGAAATTGGTGTCTTTTTAAGACTTTAAGTAGAATTACACCTAGAGAGAGATTAATTTTTTATGAATTTATTTATGACAAACTTCAGGAATTTTGCCATTCCATATCTTCTCTGTTTTAGAAATAATTAGTTCAAAAAAGCTTGCACTTGTTCAGAGGAAAACTGAAAAAACCCAGAAGTTTGAGATGGCGACTACACTGATTATTCCTTGCCAAAGCTTTCTTCCAAGAGGGCTTCTGAGTTCTGATACCACATTAATTGTAATGAACAGTACCTCTCTAACACATTAAATCATATTAATACTTAAATGGAAATATTAGTAGCTGACCCAAGAAAAACTGAGATCTAGCATCTCCATCATCCTCTAGTCTTTTTGATTAAATTAATATACATGAACTGTTTGGAGTTTTTTTGACAGGTACTTGGCCCTAAAATGCTGGCATTTGATAATGACACTTTTTTTCTCACAAAATGTTCAAAACAATTCATTCTGAAATCTCTGTATGCTCTCTAAAGCCCAAGTTTTTAACAGAAAGCTTAGGGAAGGGAAAACACATTAAAGAAGCAAGGATTTGAGTGCAAAAGTCAGTTCCAAAAATAACAGTGAACACTTGTGCTGAAATTCTCAGAAAGGATGAAGCCTGAGAATCAGCCTGAAGATGAAGAAAGCTTATGGGAATATGTTAACAAAACTTTCTCTGTTTCCTGGAGGTGACTGCTTGTTCTAACATCCTTTTCATTAATGTGATTTATAATATAAACTCTGTACTGACTTCTATATGTAGCAATTAAATAGAGAAAAACAACTGATTTTCATGTATCTAACATCTGAAATCCCTTCTCTGATAATTTACTTTTCCTTTATGTCTCCTTTATTTCTTTCTCCTACAGAACAGTTTCTACTTTTGTTTAAGTATAGTGATAATGTTTAAATAGGTCAACATCCTTGCTTTTTGTGGGCAGAGTCCTATCTTGCCAGATGATAGCTGAATGATCTGTTCAATTTTGCTTCTCCCCAATGTTTCATTAACATCTCTTACTTTTCAGATAGAAGTCTTTAATTTTTCTTGGGCATGCTAAAAACTTTTGCTCCAAGGGAAAAGACAATAAGTATATGGGAGAGAAAAGTAATAATTCTAATTTTTTTCCACTCAAGATGGAAACTATTATTCTACTGGATCCAATTACAGGTTGTAAAGTAGGAATATTATCTGTGATTTATTTTATCCCAGGAAGATAATGTGCACTTTTCAAACTTGGCTTTTATGCCAATGATTCTATGTTATGTCCTAGTACACATCTTGCTAATAATGCAAAACTGTTTTTTATCATTTTACATTGGGGAAGAAAACAATCAGATTACTTTAAAATTCCAGTGTAATAGCATGTTGTGTATCTAGCTATTAATTAATTTAAGAAATGTCTGTTCTGTGTTCCTCCCTAGCACTTGATGTGTTTATATGCACATTCTTCTTGGAAGGCCAGGGACATTTTGTTCAGTGATTGAGAAGTGATGTGGATGGATGCCATGCTCAAAGCCTGTTTTCATAGCTCCTATCAACACGTAAGTTTGCAATTAACTTGATCCATGCAAGTAGAGCTATTTAGTGTGGACTAAGCAGAAGGCTGGCTATCTTCTTGAATTAAGGCCTCAGGTTGGAAGAGAACCAGTAAATGTTATCAGGCAGAAGCAAAAGTTATTTTAAGATGCAAGGAGGTACCCTAAGGAACTGTTCACTAAATCATTTGGGACCTATTTCCACGTATTGCACTGTGTAGATGTTCTTGCTCAACTTCTAAAGCCACGTGGCAAGGGGGTAGTGGTAGTGTGGGAGCAGCAAGGAGTATTCATTTAAAAATCATTTTACTGAGTACCTGTTAAATGCAACTTCTCAGAAGCAGGTAACCACACTTAGAAAAAAAATGTTCAGTTGTAACTTTTCAGGGATTCCTTCTCACAGCATCTTCTAGAACTGGTATTCCCTGGTAAGTCAGGGTGGTTATACTGGGAGATACTGGATTTAGTATTTCCAGCCAGTGGTGTTGATGGAATCTAGGCACAGCAGTAGCAAGCTACTACACTAGAAATTCTGTATGGTGAACTGCCTGAAAATTTTGGGGTTTGCACTTAATAGAACAGTATCTACCATCCTCAAAATGAGTAAGATGAAATTGTATAAGGAATTAAATTGTTAGCTCTCAGTAAGGTGCATGTGGATGTGTGCCTGGACTTTTGAGCTGCTTTCATTACCTAAAGCAGTGAGGTACTGTTGCTGCCTTGCAGCTCTTGCTGCTGGAGTTGCCACCCGTGCTGCAATGTGTTTATAAATAAAACCATTTCTAGCTGCAAGCTCAGCCTGCAATGGGAAGTCGAGTTGTGTTTCTTCTGGCTTGTACGTTGCCACCAAGAGAGCTACTGCTGGCACTCAGTCAAGAATTCTGTTGATTCAGAAGCCAGTAAAGAAACTCTCAGGACTGTGTTGCCTCTGCAAGTATGAGTAAAAGTTTATTTATATCAGTCAGGTGACTATACATGAATGCAGATTGGACCATTCAGATGAAGGAAGGTGCAGCTTTCACAAGTGACTCCTTCTTGTTATCTCACTGGGCTCTCATTTGCACCTTAGCAGATAGTTTTAGAATCTCAGGGTGCATGTATGGTAATTCATAATGTGCTGGAAACACAAAGCTTCTTAGAGAAACACCTTTAACTAGTTAATAACTAATTATGGTTTAGGCTTAATTCCTTTGTGTTAATCAAATATAACACAAGCAACAAACCACATTCTCACATTTTTACTCAGATGTGCTGCTAATATAGTGTCATTTTTTAAACAGTGCCAAGGGTCATTATGTTTTCTAATATAATCTTAAAAAACCTGGGTTCTTTCTTAATTCAGCTGTACCTAAGCAATACAATGCTGATAATCATCTGTCTGAAACTGTAGTGATGGAAACCTTTAAACCCTTGTGGTGATCAGTGTCATTGCTTTCCTGTTGGTTTTTTTTTTAGGGAGTTTTGCCTGAATTTCCCTTGCTGTTTTGTCCCATTCAGCAATCCACAGACAAAGATGGGGATTTTCTTTTCTTTAGTGTAATTTTTATTTTCCATGGGCATGTAAACAGAGCATTTCTTTGCGAACAGATGTCTATGAAAGAGATGGAAACACTATGAAGGATACCTGAAATCATTTGAATTCATATATATGTGAATGGCTACATCACTTCTGCAAATATTTTTTCTATTATCTTACCTCTATTATGAAAATACTTGTAATACTTGCCCTCAGAATGGTTCAATCATGGTGATTACTGATAGGCTATTATTCCTGATTAACTAGGCAATACAGTCCATTTAGTAGGAACTCTTACTGGTTGTAGAGACTGTAGGAATGCAAAAGGAAAAAAACAGATTAAGAAATGTTACGTCTAAAACTAGAGTAAACACTTCTGCAAAGCACTTCAAAGCTTGGAAATTAGTGTAAAAATTGGAAAATATAATAATTTTGCCTAGAAATTAAATTTAAGTAGATTGAAAATTTTGAAGGGAGAACTTTGCCGTTCTTTTGCAAACCTTTATAGCAGTTTTAAAAAAATTTAATTCTTACACAACTGAGAAACTTCTAAAACAGCCAATCATAATCCTGACAAGTGTTTGGAGAAGCTCTGTTGTATGTTGTAATGTTTTGAACATACATCCATTTTAGTTGTTTTAAAACCAGTTTTAATGTTGCCCTCCTAAGCAGACTCTGCCAAGTGTAAAGACATAAATTACACCAAAATCCTTTCTGTACTAGAGGTTAAAATAAATTTTTTTCTTTAACACTTGCAAAGTTTTTTATATGTAAATTTTCAGCTCGGGCAGGTGAATATGAATGGTTGCTAATTCTGATATTCCAGGTTTGAGAGTTTTCTCTATAGTGTCCTTTTTAATCTCCTTTTTCAAGTTACCTACATGCTCCTGCTGTTGTAGCAAGGGAGGATGAGAGTTCTTTTTGGATGTTTTTGTGTGTTCTCTGTAGAATTGTTCTGTAGCTCTGAAGGCTGCTGTGAAATATCCTAAATTTTAATGGCAGAGGGAAAGAGACCTTCTTTGACCTTAAATACCCAAGCAATTTCCAAACTGACCTGGTAAAGGTGTTGATCACTTACATTCTCTGCCCCGTGCTGACTGAATATGAAACAAGAATATTCTGCAATTTTTCTTCCTTCATTTGCAGGAAAAGTGTTAACACGTTCCCATAACGTCCCCTCACAATTTTCCCATGCAAATAACCGAGCAGGGAAGCATCAGCAGAGGGCACTATTGAGTTATAAATAGAATAATAATACATTGACATTGAAAAAAGTGCTGTCATGTGTTTCAGTTTGCATTCACAGAAACAGTGTAGTTTACAATGAAAGGGGCTCTGGGGTCATTGGATCAGACCCTGCCTCAGAGCCAAATTCGAAGTTAGATACAATTAATATGGCCATGGCAATGTTTCTACATTGCTGGATCATCTGTAACCAGCTGCAATCAGATTCAGTTTTTCTCCAAACCACTTTTATAGCCATTTGTGAGACTGGATGCAAAGCATGCCCAGAGCTGATGCATAGTTATTTTGTATGAGTATGACCAGAAAAAAATTGTTTAACCATTTCTGTTCCCAAAGTCAGTAAATAGGTTTTTGAATGGTTGCTCCTCAACTTTTATAAAAACAGACAATCATTAAAAAAATCAGTTCTACGAGTATTTGTCTGTTATTTCTGTAAGGCAAGATTGACCAACATTGCAATTTCAAGGTAAGTGCTGTTGAAGCAGAGTATAGTTGATTTATGGGGGGTTTTTAAAGTATGGTTTCTATAGTATTTCTTACTCAATAGTATGATTTTATTTCTTTCCAACCACTTTACTGGAGAGCTGAGGTAGATAGCAACAGGAAGAATTTACAAGTGAGTACCACTCTCATTAATGTTTTAAAGCATTTTTTCCCAAAGATGTTGTGTTGAATGTGTGGGCAGATTTATAGAAAGCAGAGGCTTCTCCAAATCAGTGAGTTTTATTAAGGAAATTTTTTCTTGTTTTAATATGTCCTAGCCTGTCATTGTTACTTGAATTAATTTCAGTTCCTTTTTTCAATCTAGTTGCTTATATTAGCTGAAATTTTATTGGCTAAAATGGTAAACTGTTGAATTTTGTAGGATACAGCATTTTCCTTTAGCTTATCCAATTCTGCAATACTTTTCAAGAGCATATTTGTGACAAAATTGTGGACTTCCAAGCTGAGGAACAAATATTTGTAGTAAAATATCAATCACAGTGCTACTTTAGGGGGTTTACTGACTCTCATGTAGCTTTAAAGAACTTCAGATATTTACTGAAACCACTGGGATGCACTAATAATTTGTTAATTATCTTAAAGCAAATGTTTCACTACTGTCTTCAGTCTGAGAAGCAATGTTGTTACCTCTTTGTCTCTTTTTTTTGACAAAATGTTAGTTACAATATTTATTCAGACAAAATATTTGTGATTTTACATATTAAATAGGGCTGTGGGAAAAGGTGACATCTGTTTTTTTTAAATTCTCTTTTCACTCCTAGAAAAGTGAATATTTTAGGTATTGTTAGAGTAACACAAATGTTTGTCTACCCTTATGGATTTCAAACTAGAACAACTCCTAAAGAGATTTTTGGCCTCTTAAAAGCACTTTCCCCTTAATTTAGTCAACTATATTTGAATGCTGTTCAGCTAAAATTTTAGCTTCTCTAAGGTGCTGAGCTATCCCTTAAACACAAGCAGTGGGGTTAGTGAAATGTCAGTTTAGATTGCTGACAGCTCTGCAAACAAATTAGTTTTAACAGGCAAATGGCCCCCTGAGCCACAGGCAGCTGGGAGTGCTGCTGTGTTCTTGTCCTTGCAGGATGCAAGAGAGGCTGGTGTGGAATTTGTGCAGGTTGGAAAGGGCTGCAGGGAGCTGAGCTGAGCTGGGACTGCTGTGCTATCAGCAGAGGCAGTGTATGGTGGGTGTTTGGGTTGTGGTCAGAACTTGGGCAGGGTTCATGTGCTCTGCAGTGTCTCCAGCTCCTGGAGCAGCCAGACCTTTCAGCCACTTGGTGTCACAGTTGGAGGCAGGTCCAGTTGAGCAGCCAGGGTATGTTGATCACTGATAAGTAGTTTTTGTCTTTAACTACAAATTAAATAGGGAATGTTTGCCATGTAGGAATAATATAATTTCAGAAAATATACTCCAAACTAAAATGATACTAAAAAAAACCCCAAAACAACATTTTAAACAATCTGCAATATTCCTAGTTTGAAAATGCTGAAGATCTCTTTATTTTTCAGTTAGGTGACATCAGCAAAGCTTTTATTTGCTTCCATTTCATTTCAAAAATAAAAATTGCTATTAAACATGCAGCTGAGCAATATGAGCTATCAAAGAGGGGTAGGCATGAACATATGTGATGGTAATGTGGTATTTTAGTGTGTTGCAAGATGGTGGTGTGGAGATGAGAAAGTCCTTGTGTAGTGAGTTTTGAATGATGTGGAAGACTTGGGGCACAGAAGAATTAAAATCAGTTTAGGCCAACTGCTAATGACAACACTAGCTTTTCTGAATGCTGACCCAAACTGAAGAATGGCTGGGCTTTAAACAACAAAAAAACTCACAGCTGGGCAGTCCTAGCAGTGACAACGTGGGAAGGGCCCCTACTCTAACCTTGTGTATCTTCAGCAGAAAATGTAGCTCAAAAGGGATACAGGGGAGAATGACGAGGGACTGAGCAAACCTTTACAATGTGAGAGGTTTACTCTTGACTCCCAGGGTACAGTGGTGACCACCACTGTAAACAACAGCACATTTAGCACTCCTGCTGGGAGAGCTTCTTGCAGTGAGTGTTTGAATTCCTTTTCAGCAAGAACACTCCAAAGTCAGGCATTGGATCGTCCAGTTACTGAAAGGAGTTGAAATACATGAAGTTATGTGGTAATAAGCTGAGTTACACCTGGCAGACTGCAAAAGGCACAGGTTCCTAGTGCTTTCAGACAGGTACTACATCTACAGTGCAGTAAGTAATGATTTTAGCCATGACTTTGTGAAATCAGTGTTACCCTGACTGATTAAAATCAAGCACACAGCACTACAGACCCTTCATGTAACTTCCTGTGTTTTGGTGTTCCTCTTCCTCCCCCCTCACCCCACAAACGCTAGCACATTGCCCTCAAATGGCTGCCAAACAGTTTTGGACTTGCATAATGAGATTCTATTGTGTATACTCTTAAAAAAAAAGTAGAAATTGCACATCATTGTGTAGTTTTACATGACAAGTTTTACTTTGCCTTTGTAGCAAATTAGAGTGAGAGTTTTGTGATTTTCTTTTGTTACCTTAATATTGTGAAGTTGCAATTCTTTGCTGACTTTTACTATCAGGATGACCAATTACTCTCTTGCTGAGTTTATATTCTGTTGCTATTCTGATGGGATGAGTGAAGAGAAGAGGATATTGTTTATTTTTACTTTCCTCTGTAGGGCTTTGGTTTGTGACACTTCTCTGTGAAATTATCCATATGTGTCCTTAGGAGTTTTCAAGGAAGACTGAAGTTTACTATTACACAAAAAAGGATGATATTTGAGGTGCTGCTCTTGCTTTGCTAAATTCAATTTAGTTCCAAAAATTCTGTTTAAAATAAAATCAGTGGGATTTATGTCAAGGTTGTTTAAATGCTTTGTACATTGTGGAGCAAGTTAGAATGAATTTAAAGTCTTTCATTTCCCCAAACTTATTCTGAACCTTTAAAGAAAAAGAGATGGAAAGAATTTCTTATAAACACTTGTAGGGGCACTTACAAACAGTGTTTCTTGAATTCCTGGAATTAAAAGCAACTGTGTGTAGTGCATCTTCCAAATCCATGCAGCTAATTATCTACAACAAATTTTCTAAAAGCAAACAGATAAGATCAGTATGTCTCATAAGAGAAGCTTTACAAGGATGCTCTGCCTCTGATTTGGAAACAAGATTGATAGGAATTTCCCATTTCTTTTGGAAAGACTGGCAGTGGTTATAGTGAATGATCTATTTTTTTTTTTTTTTTTTAATTAGGGATATGTGGACAGAGCAACTGTATAAAGGAGGGAAACAAGACTTTTGCCATTCTTTCAGTTATTCAATTATTTTAAAGAAATAATAAGTTACTTTTTGGCTATATTTTCAAAAGGAAAGCCAATGGCATCTTGGCCTGGATCAGCAATAGTGTGGCCAGCAGGACCAGGTAGGGATTGTCCCCTGTACTGGGCACTGGTGAGGCCACACCTCGAGTGCTGTTCCCAGTTCTGGGCCCCTCACTGCAAGAAGGACATTGAGGGGCTGGAGAGAGTCCAGAGAAGGGCAACAGGGCTGGGGAAGGGTCTGGAGAGTCCTGTGAGGAGTGGCTGAGGGAGCTGGGGGTGTTTAGCCTGGAGAAAAGGAGGATTAGGAGAGACCTTATTGCACTCTACAGTGATCTGAAAGGAGGGTGTAGGCAGGTAGGGGTCAGACTCTTCTCCCAGACTACCAGCCACAGGACAAGAGGAAATGGCCACAAACTGCACCAGGGAAGGCTGAGGTTAGACATCTGGAAGAATTTCTTCACAGAAGGGGTTGTTACATTGGAATGGGCTTCTTGGAGAGGTGGTGGAGTCACCATTCCTGGAAGGGTTCAAGAAAAGACTGGATGTGGCACTTAGTGCTCTGGTCTAGTTGACACGGTGGTGATCAGTGAAAGGTTGAACCTGATAATCTTGGGGGTCTTTTCCCACCTTAATGGTTCTATGATTCTGTGCTCCATGTGGTGTGTACTCTGCAAAACATTATTTGTAATGAAAGGGGACAATATTCTGGAGGCAAGATTAGAAATACAAGCTGCTTTACAGTCTGAGTGAGAAAAGGGCTTACACGGGATTTAAATGCTGTGGACTGTATGGTAAATTACTGCAGCCCCTAAAAATTTAAATGCAGTCATGAACTCAGCTGGATGGACAATGAGCAGCAGTGTCAATAGTCTTGCTTTGGCTGCAAAAATAGTAAGATTTTTATTACCATATACACAAGCTTTCATCAACTTTGTCAAATTCTTGCATACAATGTCATATGCAGTGTTGCAAGAAAATTTTCATTTGAAAAATACAAACCTACTACTGAGCAGATGAGGGGGAAACCACCTGGAAACAGATGAAACTCTATGCTGATTGTTTAGATGTTGCACCTTCTTGTTATGCTTATGAACTGCTAAGTGGTTTGTTAAATTCATTTCCAGATGCTAGACTTCTACATGAGGGTGGCTTTGAGCCAAGGCCTGTGCTGGAGGCTAGAAAGGGACAGGCAGCTGCTTCTGGTGAGGAGCTGGAGCCAGCAGTGTGGAATAGACAGTGTGGTGGCATCTCTTGGAGTGTGTCTGGACCATGGTTGGCCCCTCATTTGGTCAGGTCTGGGGAGTGAGACTGACTGTGGCTGAAGAAATGCAGCTTCTTAAAATGAGTTTGTGTCCCAGATGCAGAGGGTTGGACAAAAGGGACAGCAAATCAGTAATAGGGTGGGAGGGGGAGTCTGGTTTGCTGTGGGCAGGCAAAACACAGGAAATCCTACCTCACATATGTGAGTGATGGAGGTGGTGAGGAAAACCTCCCAAAGAATGAAAACTCCAGGGAGGTGGTGGAGCCAATTTTGTTGTTGATCTGAAATTGGCTCCCTTTGATGTTGTTTTATAGTGGTCAGATGTGTTTGGGAAGCTGAAGGCTTGAGTTTTAGAATCTCAGGCCTAGAAATTAAACTCTCTTCTAAAATGGGATCTGCCATAGTTATTTTGTTCTTTTAAGCTTCATGTTTGCATGAAAATAATTGAAAGCACATGTTATATATATGCTTGTCTCAGACTGTCTTGCCCCATGTTACATCTTAAAATCAGTGGAAATATGTTTGGGAGCTGTCTGGCTTTGATTTTTGGATTTTGCAGGGTTTTGTTTTCCTTGCCCTTTTATTGAAGGTGCAGAAAGAGCTGGTATGTTAAAGGTTTGCTTTAGAGCTGTTATGATCTGGGAAGTTATGTACTGTTGTAGATGACAGTGAAAAGGATTTTCAAGGTGTTTACAGATAAATGAAATTGTTTTCAAACATATTGAGGTGTGACTTGCAAGATCACAAAGTTCTGACAGCACACACAAAAAAATGGTAATGCTTCCATGAAAGTTAAGGCCAGACCAACTTATTCAAACTTCACAAAAAGAAACTTATTGCAATTATAGACTTAGTAGGCTGAAATGTATGAAAAAAAGAAGGCATTCCAAGACCAAGAAAAGTGCTGGCACACTGCAGAGCTCATCTGTGTCCCTCTAACTTATCACTGAGTGTAATAAAATATCCCCTATATAGTACAAGTCCAAAATACCAGCAGGTCTAGTAAAGCTGACTATGTTCTCTGTAGGGACAAACATTTGAACTCTCATTAATCATAGAATGGTTTGAGTTGAAAGGGACTTTAAAAGATCATGTAGTTCCAATCCTCAGGGATATTTGTCAGACAAGGATTTTAAAATGATGAGAACACTCCAATACCTGGCAGCACAGATAGAACAATGTGTGCAGGCAGTTGCAGTGGGTGAAGCAACAGATGCTCAGAGAAGAAGCTAATTATGACAATAGCAACTTACATGATAATGAAGTGAAACATGCTGAGAAGTTCTGAGGATTTCTGAGTACCACAAGGCACATGAAAGACATCAGTTTGTCCATTTAGAAGCTCCTATGACCTTCTGTGTTCCTTGTATAACTTGGCCATTGGAGTACTCAAATAAAAAGGAATAAGTTTTAAAATCATAATTGACAAGCAAGCCTGCTCCTCTAACTGTTGGTGATTCTCACTTTCCTTTTGCTGGGTATTCAGCAGTTGTTTAATTCTCACAATTCAACAAACAAAAAAACACACCCCACCAACACACACAGAAAAACAAGATAAATTTTTGAAGAAATACAATAAAAATAAAGTCCAATTTTTTGCCTTTTTTTCTGTAAAGACAATTTTTAAAGCTTCCATGTGAAATTTACTGGTTTAGAGTTAAGTGAACCAAGCATTTATAAATGGAGCCTATTATAATGGGACGAGTAAACACCTCTTAATGATTTCTTGCTTAGCTCTTTCCCTGCTACTGCTGCCTCATTTCCTCCCACCCCATGCAGACTTCCTGACCCTGCCACTTAGCAGGGTACTAATGAATGAGCCAAAAGAGCTTTGCCTTGGCAAGCTTCTGTTGGCTGCATTTGGGTTTCTGTGATGAAACCCAGAGAGGAAACAGAACCCAAGAGCTCAACAGTCTGGCAAGAGTGCTGCAAAGCATCGGATGTGTAAGGCATCCTGCTACCCTCAAGTTTTCCTGAGACAGTTCTTTCCATACAAGTTGGGAGGAGTAGAGTGGAGCATGTTGCGTGGTTGGATTTCTTATTTTGATTTTTTTTTTAATCTGAGTTTGAACTGCAAAATCTTTAGTAAGTTCAGACTTGAGCTCTTGTAACTGATAATAAAGTAACAGTGTAAGGACTTGTCTGTTTATCAAACCAGTAAAGAAAGAGAGCAATTAGAATTAAATAGGATTTTTGAAAACAGGTACTATTAGTTTATGACATAGAAGGTTGGTTGCTTTGTTTTGTCCTGTTTGGTTTGGGTTTTTGTTATTGTGCAAATATTTTTGTTTGTTTTCTTTCCCCAGGAGGTAATTATCACTGTGTTTTCTTGCTATTTAACAGGCTAATATTTCTCCTGGTCATAATTAACATGGATGAATTTTTTATGGCAATATAATGATGTTACAGCAAGTGTAACAAAAATCCATAGTGATAACAATAGTATTTGAGACAGTTTATCTGTAGCTGATAAAACACACTTTTACATATGTTTTAGTAATCCTCTCATGGACTCATTAACATGACATATATGTGCTTCTATTCTTCTAAGGGAAACTGTTTGATAGATAAAAATCATCTCAAACAGCAAAGGGAGAAACTTAATCCACTGTTTAACTACGCTTATTTTTTTAATGAGGAGAAAATGAATCATAACTAAAGCAGGGGGAGAAAGAGATAAATAAAAGCTGCTCACAATAGCTGATAATAATTACAAAAAGTACAGTGCTGATCTGGGGATCTAGCTGTTGAGAATATTACATTTAATAGCAACATTCCTTGCTAAATTCATCAGAATGAGTGTCAAAATATTTAAATGAAAATGCAGGCATTTCTTCTTGAAAAAAGCATCTTGAAAGACTGCCTTCTCACTGTGGCCTGTGCATAAAGCTGTGAACAGGACAGCAATGTTCATGTCCTCAGTCCCTTGAGGCTCTGTCAGCTCTCTCTAAACTAAATGGCAAAATTCTTGCTGGCATCACTGAAGTGGAGGGGGCCTCAGATATGTGCATGTTCCTGTGAACATGGATAATGCTTTCTTTTTTTCCTGTAAAGTCTGGGCAGTCTTACCTGCATCCAAAAATGTCATTTGTGACATTTCTAAGTACCATTAGTTTTTCTTCCTGTCTCCCCTTTTCTGCCTCATCTGCAAGAGGCCTACATCCATCCAGGATCCATGTGTCTCTCTCTGTTCCTGGCATAAATTTAAACCGGTTTTGTTTAAATGTAGGATTGCCACCATAACATGTCTCTCTCTGTTCCTGGCATAAATTTAAACTGGTTTTATTTAAATGTAGGATTGCCACCATAACATGTAAGCACATATAAAATTTGAACTTTCCTCCCCATAAATGTATTACTTTTATCTTAATATTCTATAATTTGTATGTTAGTATTTAATAGTGAAAACTGGTTATTTACTTTCAAAGGGCAGTGTCAAAAGGGGAAAATCTGTTAAGATACACTTGCTCTTTCTTGTTTTGGCACATAAGGTAATAATAACAATGGTTTTGGTGGAAAAATACTGTTAGGACAGCTATACATAAATGATAAATTGCATGGACTGGGTTTTAATGGAAATGGCTTTTTGTTCTCAGCTTTGCTTCTATTTAATGTGAAGGGAAGCAATGCAAGCTTGTTCTTCAGTCATTTGTAGGAAAAAAAATAGAAGTTTGTTGTTATTGGGGTTTTTTTGTAAACAAATCCAAATAGCTTCAATAAATAATGGAGAGAGAAGGAGGAACAGGCAGAGTGCTAACTTGTGATCATACTTACCCATCTGTGTTCTGTGACAGTGTTCCTTATTTAATTAACAGTAGTGCACAAAGATCATAATGTTGTTTCTGACACTGTAAAATTAGTACTTTTCCTGTTCTGAAGAGCTGGCAGTCTAAAAATGCTCCCTCTTGATATATTAAGTCAGTAAGAATAATTTGAGAGAAATTGACCTAAATAATATTACCGAAGAGATAGCTTTGCCTAGTAAAGCTGGTTTAAATATTTAGAAGAAAGGGGATGCATTGTCAAAGGGACACAGAAATTTGCTTTCTTCTCCAGAAGGCTCTTTATGCAGGACTTGGTGCACAAATACCTATAGGGTAAGGACTTCAACAGTGCTGGATTAAGTCTAATCAACTACAGCGTAACAAATAGGTTACTGGAAGAACCCTATAAGGTAGCAAAGGTCTCATTTGAGATGTAAAATAAACAGGTTTATTTTTTATGGAGAAGGAAGATACTGTAATAAAACA
The DNA here is from genome assembly GCA_013397555.1 of Urocynchramus pylzowi. Taxonomy (NCBI): domain Eukaryota; kingdom Metazoa; phylum Chordata; class Aves; order Passeriformes; family Fringillidae; genus Urocynchramus; species Urocynchramus pylzowi. The sequence goes on from VZRH01002149.1 coordinate 116,915, forward strand.
CTTTTAATGACAATAAATATTGTTAAAGAACACTATTTTATTTATGCAGCAAATAAAATATCTCAAAATAGAACCTGTGCTCTTGGGAAAAAAATCAAATTTAGCAAAAGATTTGTCAGAGTAATGTAGAAGAAAAGCAGAAAATCCAACGATTACTGAGATTATGATGAATTTGAATAATCTTTCTGCCATCTTCCCAGGCCATGTGAACTGTAGTTTTCAAAATAAATCCAAATCCAAACTGAAATGTCATCTTTATTTCATACCAGGTAAAAACATTTAGGAGAGTTATTTGAAGCAGTAGAAGGAAAACTGTAGACTTGGCTGCAAAGGCTTCAAGCAGCCCAGTTGTAACTTTCTGATAGTGAAAAACTTTGTCATTTCCACAATGCTTGCTAAAGGTTAAATTCCTTTCCAAGCAGTAAATGGAGAGCAGATGTTCAGCAGGTAGAATGTTGAAACAAGATAGAAATAAGTCTTCCACGTATACACTGCCAGATAAATATATAAATATGCAGGACTTTAGGTATAGTAAATTAAAATGATGCATCCAGTGAAATGAACAAAGGATGCCTTGGTTACTTCATTAAAGCCATTATATATTAAGGAAGCAAAAAAGTTCATGAATAGATTTAGAAATTACTGATGTGCTGAAATGCTTTGGGTAGAGCACTTGTGAAATTTAAATAATTTGGAACTTGTGTAAAGACTTCTACGTAAAACAAGTAGAGGAAAAAATTCTTTGAATAGGAATACTTCTGTCCTCTTAGCAGGAATACAATATTGCTACTTCTTAACTATACAATGGCATGTGAGTCATTGTGAAACCTGCTTTTTTTCAGGTGACAAATGCAATACTTTTACCTTGACAATGGTTCCTTCAAACATAAGCAGGCAAAAGAGTTGTCACAGATATTGCATGCTACTGGTAATAATTGTATCCCTCCCAAACTTCAAACAAAACATATTTTTAAAGTAGTCAAGGGGTCGGAGATTAGGTCCTCAGAAACTGATATTTAGAAGGCTTTTTTTGCTTAAAGCCTCTTAAGCAAAGAGGCTCTTGTTAACTGGTGCAGTGCAAACTTGTGTTTATATGTTGTATTGTTTATATTGGTGCCCTGAATTTTATAAACAACTCTGATTAAAAGACATTCTTCTGGCATTGTGCTGTCCCCCATTGCCAAAGGTACATTTGTTTCCAATACTTTTGGGTTTGTATTATCCCCATTTAAAAGGAAGGAGTAAATAACTTCTGTAACCTTCCGAAATCTCTGTTAATGTCTCATGGCACTTGCTGGGCCTGTCTCCATGTTTCTCTCAGTCTTTCCCTGCTCGTCCTTGGGAACCTTCTTAAGCAATTGAATTTTTAAGTTTTGTTGGGAATGAATGGAATAATCAGATGTGGCTTCATGGGTTTGGTTTCGCTTCATTCTTCCTGCATGATGGCAAAAGAGAAGCTCTGTTAATCACAGCGGTGTCTTCTAAAACATCTCAGCCCAACGCTTTTCTGCCCTAAGCTTTCAGCTGAATGGGATTTACACAGCTGACCTTGTCACCTCTTAAGAGAAAATCTTTACTTGGCACAAGCCCTAAGTATTTAAAGTATTTAGCTTGTATTACTTGTGGATCATTGTCCTCTGAAGCATGAATACACCTGGGAAGTAAAATCAATAGAATGCAGAAGTACATAATAACAGATTTTAAAAAAACCAAAACAAATACCACAATCCAGCTGATAGACAGGTCTCATCTTTCTGTTCTCAGTAGGAGTGTTTTCTGACACTGCTTGCAGTTGTTAAAAACATTTTCTTCATCGAGTCTTTTGGTTTCATTTGTATTAAAGGCAGTCTGAAGTTAAAAGGAACCAGCTCTTTTTTTCATCTTGTAAACAAAGGGGATGTTTATCAGAACTTGTGTAGTTCACTGTACACTTTTCACACTGTAGAATTTTCAAAGCATTTGCTGCTGTAAAACTGGGCCCATTTTTAAAGATTTCTAGCATTAACTGATTGTGCTGGTAGAGGTGTAAATGGGGTGCAAATTTAATGTGATTTTTCTCATTATTTTGCTGCATATCTTTTTGGTAAAACTAGCTTTCAACAAGTTTAAATGACAAATGAGTGTTCTAATTTCTCTCTGCCTGGCAAGAAAATATTTAACAATATACAATATTTACAATAACAATATTGTATATTGTTATTCTTTCTTGCCTGGCAGAGAGAAATTAGAGCACTCACTATAACTGCACTATTTTTATATTAGATATTGTTACAATAACAATATTGTAACAATATCCAATGTAACAATAGTGCCTTTTTAATGTGTGAAGCGAAGTAATACAGGGCATTTTAGCAAACACTTTAGATTTCTAGAATAATTTTTTATTCTAGAAAATATTATTCTAGAAATCTAAAGTATTTTCAGGTATTCAGTTTCTCTTTATCTTAAACAGAAGCTTCAACATGCGTGGTGTTGTTCACAGTAAATATACCCAATTTGCTCAGTGGCTTTGGATCTGAGGGAAAAAACCAATATATTAGCATGTAAAATGCTTTAACCATTGGAAGAGTACTGTATAAGAAGCAGACAACTTTGAGATATGTTTTTGTCAGTGCTCCCTTTGTGTATAGCAGAATTTTAGTCCCCTGGGGAAAGATTTACTAGGCATCAAACCAATTTCTTGCATTCTCTTGATAGAAGTCACATTTCTGGGTTTAACAGAGAGCTGACTTTGAATTGGAAAAGTAGTTGCCTAATTAAAAGCTGAAAATCATGGTGTCAGGAAGGTTACTTATTCTGAGCAAGATAGTCAGAAAGCTGAGGAAAAGGAAATAAAGATAGATGAAACAATGAAGAATTATATAAATCAAGAAATAGAATGCTGTTTGGGATGGCAGGTAATATTAGAGAAACAATTCAGGACAAGAACACTTAATCATGTTTTTTCAAGCTAAATATATGGGTGATAGTTGAGGAGAAAGGTACTACTTTGGAGACATTTGGAGTTGAGTTACTTAGTGCAGTGACATTGCAGCTGTTCCATCCCTTAAAAATTTTTTTATCTCTTAAACTTCTTTTTTAAAAATGTGTTTAACTGCTTTTTTGGAGATACACACTTATTGAAAGACTAAAAAGTGTGGTATGGATGGTGTAAGCCAAAAAGCCAGGCATTGTAGAACTTAAGCTCCTTGTTTCTGACTCTGAACCCACACAGACTACACATGAAGTCTCTAAAATCATATTTTGTGGTCAGAAATGTTTGGAGATTGGGTAGGAAGGCTGAAGAGCATGTGGCAGCCATTCTCAAGGGCTCACTCAGCAGTTGTCACAGGTCAACTGCTGGAAATAATAAAGTGTGTGCTCACCCACAGCTAAACAGAAATTGAGACTGATTGAACAGATTCTACCATGTGAGGTAAAAATACTTTGCTTAAACCTTAGTGAGGAACAGCTGATACTTCATCATTCCTTAAACTAGAATAAGAGTAATGTATAACATCTTTTTCTGTGAACCAAGGCTTTAGGAGAAGTTTAAAATGTCCTAAGGAACAATTTAACTTTTTACTAAACATGTATATGAGTAATGTTCTCATATAAGATTATGACAGATTAAATTTTGAACTGATTCTCAGATGCCTTTGTCATTCAGCTGATGTAATGGCTGCTTGATTTCCTTTTTTAGTTGCTTGCTACTTCAAAGCACTTTATTGCTCTGTTCTAAAAATTCCATTGATTTATCTGTTGCTGCCTTTTATAATCTCAAAAGAATGTCAGCCTTGCTGTGAGAAATGCAAGTACTGCAGGGAGGTGATGAAGCAGTAACTGCTTTCCTAAAGACTCAGCTGCATGTTCAATCCTTTCTCAGGATTGTTTTTGGAGGTGCTCAAGGCAGAGTAGCCTGAGGAAACAACAAATGTGCCTCAGTTTCAAGTGTACACAGAGGCCAGAGCTTATTGCTGCTGGTTGTAGCTCTCATCTAAGTGAGGTTTAGTAGAGGAATATGGTGGTAGAAGACTGGGAACTGCAGCTTGTGGCTAATAAATGTGTTTCCTCCTCCTTTTTTCATGAAGTAGAAAGAAAATAACCTTTGCATCTCGAATTCACTATTTGAGCCTAATTTATTGAATACACACTTGACTCTAATACCAGAAATCAATCATCTTAGCAGTGGGGATATTACCTGAAACCTCTGGGCATCACTCTTGTAGTGCCTTCTTTTTAGCCATTGCTTTCTTCTGGATAACATTGCCACCAAAATACTTTGTATTACATCACCTGTTTAAGAGAACCTTGATAAAAGTTAGCTTTCAGCAAGTTTAACATGTGATCGTTGTGACTTTCATCACTGAGTCTGATAGCTGAAATACTTTTCACTGGCCTTTTCCTGGTCTTTGAAAGGCTGAAGAAAAGTAATCTTTTCCAAACTGGAAGTTTATGCTCCCTTATTGCTGGTATTTCAACAGCAGTTGGAAAGTTCATTAAGCAATACTCATGATTTTTGTACTGCAGGGGCTGCTGTGTAGATTCAGTTAACTGTAGTTAAAGAGCTTAAATATTTTGTGAATACTCAGCATAACCTTGTGTTACACACTCATATTTAGCATGACTTTATTAACTAAATTTTTTAACATTTCAATGCAGGCTCTATGCTATGTGTTAGTAGCCTCTAATGAAAAGAGCTCCCAGTATCATAGAATGCTTTGGGTTGGAAGGGACATTCAAGATCATCTAGTCCCAACTCCCTGCTGTGGACAGGGACATCTCCCTCTAGACCATGTAACACAGATCCCAATCCAGGCTGGCCTTGAGTGTCAGGGTTGGGGAGTCCCCAGTGTCTCTGGGCAACCTCTTCCAGCGCCTCATTGCCCTTATTGTAAAAATTCCTTCCTAATATCTAATCTAAACCTACTCTCATTCAGCTTAGTTAAAAACAAAAAAAAATTTTGAAGTGATTTAAAAGCTGAATTAAAAGTAGCCTTGTAAAAGTATAAAAGGAATAATTTAGCTTCCATCTATTCCTTTTTGCTAGGCCATTGTAGTCTCTTTAGATGAGACATCCCAGCCATTTCAAGTAATCCTTGTATTTACAGAGATGAAATGGTGTAAGCTATCCTGAATCTGTAGCAAAAGCTGTTATACTTAATAATTAATTATGAAAATATTCTTCCCCTTTCCAAATGCTAAAAGGGCATCCTCTGTGCAGAAGCTAATAGCAATGTATTTTGTTTCTGTTCATATGTTGTGTTTTGTCCACTTGGGCATCAGGAGGGGGGGTTGTGTGTGTGTGCTTTTGTCTTTTGCTGTAAGTGTGGAAAATACTATCAGGTTTTCCTGGTCTTGTATGTTAAGTTTCAGCACAGTAATTGGGCAGTAGAATGTGAGCTGGTAATGATTGAGTGTGTAATCAAACAGGGGAAAACATTTTTGCTTTCTTGGCAAGGTAAAATACAAGGTGAATTTTGAAAAGGGGAAGAGAGTAAGTGTGTGGACAGATGTGGACAGACTGTTCCAAAGCTATGCTTTGTCTGTGGTTCCATGAGAAAAATCAGCATTATGCTTATTGTGTTTGCAGGGCTCTGGTTTGTATATATTTGAAAGCCAAATTTATTCCTATGCAAGACCTATAGTGTTAGGCCAGTGTCTTAACTAGGCAAAATACAGGTAAGGAAATACAATCTGCTTCACCTTGTGCATTTAAACCTCTATTAATTAGGTAGTTATGGCTGTGAAGGTAAGCTTGGGAAAGGGAATGAGGAGCCAACTTTCTTAAAAGAGGAATTTAGCTTCTTTCTTTCCCCCTTACTTTCTGAAGAATTTCCCTGGGGTATTTGACTTTGCTTAAATGAGTCATTGTGGAAGGACCAGCAACTTTAGATATAAACAGTGAGAACAGAAATTTCCTCTCCATTAATCAAGTTGCTACGTTTTAGGAAGAGAAAGAGGTAGTTGTAACAGGTTAGGCTGTGGGAATTGAGGGTAAATGTGGTGTGATACAGTGCAGGGAAACATAAAATATTTATATAGGTTACCAGCTCTGTTGTGCCTGTCACCTTAAAGCCTGTTTCATCTCTCTCTGTTAACATCTCTTCCAGACACTGAGGTCATTGCATGGTATCTAAGGCTGAGAATTAAATCTTAGAAATAATGAGTCTGAATGTAGATACATTAAATTTTTGCACCCAAAAACCAAAATGCAAGATCCCCTTTTTTTTTTTTTTTTTTTGCTTTGTACAACAGTCAGTTTGAGGTCTGTTTTGACCAAGATATGATCTAGATCACCAGTCATTAATTTGTACTTTGCTGCAGAGTAGCATCCTGCCTCATTTTACCTTTCAGAGGAATGGTGTGACTGCTGAAATCTTCAGACACCAACATACAGTTCAGAGCAGTTGCTCATATGACCACTGAAAAAAAAGAAATCCAAAAGCTCTTCATTGCTGAACTCATGCCTCATAGTCTGATTTAGTAGAAGTGTGGCTTCTGCAGGGGGATTAGGCTGTGCAGTTACAGAAGAGTGGAAGCCAAAGTTTTGACTTATGGTATTAGGAATCTATTAAAATGAGTGAGTGGACATGATGAGGATGGTAATGCATTGAGTGGTTTTATTGGTGCAGTGAATTTAATCCTTTTAGCCTTTTTACAGAAATTACAAAGCTTGACAGGGTTATTAGTGAAGTATTAATGAAATCCACTGAAATATGCAGCTGTCTGCAAAGCATAGGATACAAAACAGTAGAGTTCATTTTTGAAGTTCTCAGGAAGATAGTGCTGTGAAAGAGAAGCTGAATGGGCAATGGCAAACAAAATTGAAGACCCTGTAGCTTAGAGGCAGACAACACCTCACTTCACTACATCTAGCAGATTTTTGACCATCACTTCCCATATGAGTAAGTCTGGCCTATCAAGTGGGATGATAAAAAGAGATAGATGCTAGATCTAGTCATTTTAATTACCTGGATTTGTTCCATTGAAATGTGGTTGCCAGGATATTGTTGCCTGAGTTATATAGAAGACATGCAGATGCTATATTCTTGCTTGTACAGAGGATGAAAACATTTTTGCAAAGTTTTCCCCTTTGAACATTTCTCGTGCAATTCAAAAATCCTGTTTAATAGTCATAGCTGAAGTGTTGCATTATCTCCACTCCTTGATGTGAGCAGAGAAGTTACTCTGGATGTGAAGAATCCATCTTAGATGAAAGAAACAAGAGAGACCTCAGCAAGGTAAGAGATTGAATTTGAGACGGATATTTTCATTTGATTTCTGGTTTTATATGTGGATAAATTAACATGTTAAGATGAACTGAACATAGTGCTCTACCATTCTCATTTTTATAGGCTAATATAGGATTATAAAAAAACTAACTTGAAGTAGGATAATTCAGGCTGCTTATTCAGATGCCTTGCCTTGCAAGAGTACATAAAAACAAGGCCCCTGCTCACCATAGGCTGGAGTGTGACATCAGAACTAAGGCTGCATAGAGCTAATTAAGTTATTGTAATCCCTGGACTGTCTTCAATATCTCACTTAAAGGTGGCTTAGCTCTATTTGTTGTACAGTGTTAAGATTGCACAAGTTCAGAGGAGGACTTTTTAACAAGTTAGTTAATGACTTTTGAGTTTGTAGGGTAAGGAATAAAGTGGCTTCTGCAGCATAAACATGCAGTTATCCCAGATAAAACAGCACATGGGTTCAAAAGCTAATAGGCTTTAAAAAGAATAATTTTAATTCTTCCTTCCCTTTCTTAAAATTGCATGTATAGATAAAATGAATGTAGAACAAGTGTGGGTTTCTTTTATCATCTCTGAATAATCAGAAAGGGCATAAAAATAATCTTCGGGGCAGAAAATGTTTTACTTAGGGGCTACACATTTGGGTCTGATTTCAGTGATTTTAGATTTCTTCCTGCCTTATAATTTTTTTTTTCTTTCCTAAATGTTTTATCAGCAAAATATTCCAAAATCCTGTTTGTCAAATATTTTAACTTGTATGAATATATCACACTTCCTAATAACTTCAGGTCCTTTCCTCGGAGCAGTGTTTGTTTAACATTCCTCCTTTGCAGTCTTCTTTCTACCATGGATTTGCAAACAACCCTTCTTCCCCACTCGTTGTTCTTGTGGCTTGCAAGCATTAAATTCTCCTAACAGTCAGAAGAATTGCTCTAAAGTTCCTGTGATTTTGCTAAGAAGTAACATCTATTAGCCTTGGTGACAGCATGGGTGACAGCTCCCAGTTTCCTGTCTGATTACAATTAAGTTTTACTGAGGATTTTAGCCACCCACTTTTAAGAAATTGTTTAGCAAAAAATAATTTTTAAAAAGTATTTGTTTTGCCACCTCCTAATTGACTTATAAGAACAGTGTTCCTGACAAAATATTACAACACTTTCTCATAAGAACACAGCTTATGAAATGCTGTGGTTTATAGGTTGGTCTACATAAGTAGAGGGGCAGAACGTGAAAACAGTAAGTAAAATCTTACAATTTTTATTTCTCTGCAGCTGGGTAGAGTCCCAGTCACCCCTTATATAACTAAATTTACCCATTAAAAGCATTTGTTACCAAGGTGTCCAAGCAAATTAAGGTGTGCACAAAAGGCAAGGCAATTTTACCATACTGAGAAGGGGCACAAGGTGGTCTGTGGTAACAACACCTGATATAGAATTATATTTGGTCCAGAGGCATCATTAGATTTCTGACTCAAGTGTTAAAAATTGGGTAGTGAAATGTCAGGTAGCTTTTAAGTCACTCTTAGAAGGAAAATAATCCTAAGCTTCATTTGAGGAAATCCTGGAATTTTTCAAATAGTGCTTCTATTTTATTAAATTCTCTTGTTTAAATGACACTGATCTGGTAAGGGAATAATTTTTTTCTATAGTGCAACCATAGTTTGGTTTTAATTATGCTGGAATTTACATATTTTTTCCTTCTTGGCCTGAGAAGTCAACTGGAATTCCCTGTATGTTTTAGCAAATAATCGATACTTGGATGAGGTGCCTCACAACTTAATGCTTATAAGGCTTTAAACATAGCTCTGCTCTCTAATTGTTCCATAAATGTGATCACACTCTTCATGCTCAGGCTTTTGTTGGGTTCCTGAGCCCACAGGGCTTGTATGCAGTCAGCTTCCAAGGATTTTGGTATGCACTGACATGCTTTCCTCCTTTGGCTCTAGCTTTTTTCCTCTGCTGCTGCTTCACAGTAGTAGAAATCTAAATCCCAGCTGTTTAGGAAACATCCTAAATGTTTGGGGGTTTGTCTTCTTTGAGGACAAGTAACTGACTAAGAGATTCCTCACATTACTCCATACATTCTGTGTCTTAAAGCTATACTTCAAGTCTTCCAAAAATGATAGACTAGAAGAAACTAGTTTTCAGGGAGTCTTAAAACAACATGAAACTTTACTTAATGGCATGAAAAATACCCAGTTTAAACAAAAACAAAACAAAATCTTTCTTTCTCTATGTCTTGTCTTATCTGCCTGAAACAGTCTGGGGGCTGAAAGATGTTCATGAATCTGTAATTTTTGTCTTCTAAACCATGGCATTCATCCAGCTTAGTACAACTTATCCCAACTAGGTTTTTGCTCCTCACCTTGCCTATTTCTTACTGTTTTCTTTTTCCAGCTTTGTGAAGATTATGCCAGTCTCATCTTTGTTTCTGTGGACTCAGTCATGACTCATGACTTCTTCCCAAGAGACTCCATCTCCTTTTTCCCCTGCTTTGTTTAAGGATGATTCCCAAACACCATCCCTAAGAAGGCTAATATTAGTAGCTCTTGCTAACCCTGGCCAATATTCTTAATACTCTATTTTTATAGTCAGAGCAGTTTCAAATTTCAGCCTTTTCCATTGTTCCTCCCTTGGTGAATATATCTACTCTATTAGCAGAAAAAGCCCCTTTGTTCTATAGATCCAGCAATTTTCATAGTGGTACTGTTGTACAAATGCTTAATATGCATATATACATATAACAATTCCCAAAATTATTACCTATTCCATTGACTTCCACTTAATTTGCATGTGTACACATGGTTTGTGGTGAAAAATAAAGCATCACTCCAGTTGGATTCCTGTTGGCTTAGTGCCACAAGTCAAAAGAATGCTGATAGAATTTGACATGTAAAATTCGAATTGGTATGGTGACTTTTGCACAGTTTTTCTTTCCCCCTTCTGATGTCAGGTCATTTAACAGTTTAATCACCAAACCACTTGTGTAAACAACTGTTTGTTACCTCTTTTATTTGATGGTGAGCGTCTTTCCTGTAAACATCAGCAGGCTTTGGATAGAGAGCTTAAATTTGTATAGCTTTATCTGCATCCTTATCAAAGGCAAAGGATGAAGTTATTCTGAGCCTTGACTTAGCCACATCTATTTACTGATTGCTGTAGCTTGTAAAATTGTATGGTATTTGCACATGCTCATTAAAGATTTGACTGTCTAAATTTTTAAGATGACAAGCTGCTAATATGAGATTTTGCATCTTAACTTTTTGCAATTGCCTGATGTCAAAGTTGTGCATATTCTCTACTCCAGCTGAAATGGCTTCTCTGTATTTAGTTGTCCTATTGGCTGAATCGCTCCCAATTCATGCTGATCTTTCCCAATTATTTGCTTTTTATTGAGGATTTTTGGAGCTTTGTTTGTTGGATGTAAACTCAGTCACTATAAGAAACCATGTGTGAAAAGAGAAACCTAAATTAAAGGGCGTTTTGGGCTACAAAATGTCCAAATAGAAAACATTTGAATCTATTGGGAAAAACACTTGCCAGACACAGAATTCCATGTTTCTTTTGCAAAGAAAGTTAAACAGGGATAGATGTATAAACAAATGCCAAGAAACATTTTTATGTGATCAGGCTTTGAGGACTGAATAAGAAGATACAATGATCCAGAATAAATTCAAGAGTACAAGGCTGAGCAGCCCTTCTAGTTTTTAGAGACTAAAACTGGAAAAGAAACAAGTGTAAGAAATGTAAATGTAAAGAATATGTCTTTGAATAAAACAGAATAAGCTTAGTAGTTTGGGTTTTTTTTTTTTTAAGAGGCATCAAAGTAGGATGGAAAGAAAGTTTTAAAAAGTGTATCAGAAAGTATTATCCAACTGTACATTCTCCAAAGAGGGATCAAATGCCAGAGTGAACAAGCAACACTTTGATTTCAATGTGCTGGTTGAGCAGCTTGTTCTTGGTGTTCTCTGGACTACAATTTAAAAAAGGATAATTGCTTTTACTCAAAATTGCAACTGCATGGTTTTCCAAGAGGCCTAAGAATTCCCAGGAAGGGATTGTTACCTTGGTGGCTATTTTTAACAAAAAAATCAGCAGGTTCCCCTCAAAGAATAATGCAACTGCGTTGTACCCTAGCCAAGCTTCAGAGGGAAAGGAAACCAGAAGTCATAAGATTTGATTGACAATTTGATTTTGAACAGGATGCAAGCAGCTAGGAAACATACGTGGCTTTTGTGAAAAGTAGAGACAGCACCTGAACCACTAGAAATCATGTGATTAACTCAGAAACAGTGGAAGCGTTTCCAGGGACAAGGAATGCTGACAGTCATTTTTCCTAACTGAAGCAATCCCCTGCAAATGCAGCCAATGCTGCCAGTCAAGAGAGAATGATGAAGCAATACTGAATAGTTTTCTTCCTTCCCCTGGTAAAAGCTATGCAGCTTGTTCTAAGGAAAACATCAGTCTGGGGAAATCTCCTTCACTGTCATGTCCATCACTGTGTGGAGGAATGGAGCATGTTTTTTTGTCTGTGCTCTGTTTACATTCCTTATAGTTCACTGCTCAGGGGTTCTGAGCACATGCTTGTGTGTGAATCCCATTCAGGGTGGGAGGAAGCAGCTTTAGAAGCTGAGTTGCTGCTAGCAGTTCTCATCCTTCTGACAAAAGCCCAAGTATTTTGATGAACATCTGGGGGATAGAAGGTAAAAGGTGGAGGGACTTTCAACTTGCATGTTTGATCTCTCATACAAAAGTAGAACAGCTGTTTCCACTCTGTTCCAACCCCACTGGAGGGAGAAAGAGGGAATGTGAGCACCTTATCATCCTGGGAGCTGCAGGAGTACTGGGGCACCTGTTAACTTTGCCATCTTACTGTACAATAGCCAGGCAGAGCAGGATACCATGGCACTCCGAGATGTAGCAGTTATAAATCATACTGGCAATTTCTTCACTTGCTAAACTTCACTACAGTGAAGTAGGCAGCATCAGAATATGGAGTGGCTGGATTCAGGGTCAATTAATATCCTTAACCTTTAGTTAAACTCTCTCAGTTCCAGGAACCTCATATCTCATCAGAGTTACTGGATTCTCACCTATTCTTTATGTCTGAATAATATTTGAGTTGTTTTGGTTTTGTCCTGGATGCTTTTGGGGTTTTTTTTCTGTTATGGGGTAGTAAATGAATGAAAGGTTGGAAGCTGTTGTGGATGAAGATTCTGTGTTTTAAATGAAGCAAATTCTGTCTCAAAAAGCAGAATCATTTGCTCTGGTGATTACAACACAGAACCAACTGTAACCACAGAACCAAGGTAACTTCATTACCTTGTTGCAATATGACTTGATTCATCTTGGAATATACATTTCCTAGCAATGGTATGTCAGTCTCATTTGTGGCATATATCCATATATCACAAGGTGACATTGATTTTTATATAAATATATATGTATAGATATATGTAGGTTAGGGTATCTACTTATGAGATCTTTAAGTGTTAAATTTCTTTGTATAAGACTGCTGTTAACATTTCCTTTAAAAGAACATTTCCTTTGAAAGAACAAATAAATATTTGCTTTTTAAATTCTGTGAATAAGTCTATGAATAATAGAAAATCTTGCTTATAATGAAAGCCAACAAAACATCCCTAATTTTGCTGGCATTTTTGAACAAAATACTTATGTCATTTAGAACTAGGATGTTCACCTTGAGGAGTATCTTAGGAAGAGAACATACAGAAAAATAGGTCACTGGCTTTTCATTAATAAACACCCACCAGGAAAATATGATCAGATTGAAGTACAGGAACAAATGTAGAGAAGAGGTTTTACGTTTTAGATCAGAGGTGAAAAAGACATAATCTAATTTAGAGGGGAAGATGAAAAGGGGGGTGTGGAAGGAGCAAGTAAAGAAAATGTAACTTTAGAGTCTCACATTGATAATGTATGTCTTTCCAACAAATCATAAAACTGTATTTTAGGCAGTTCTGGAGGCATGGCAGAAATGCAGTGTGCTTTAAGGGCTATCTGGCAAAAATTCCCATTGCAATGCATCCTGTTAAACTTAGGCAAGGAACAAAGCACCAACAGCTACTTCTATATGAAGCCGCAAAAATGTAAAATAAATGACTATCAATCCCAAGGTTCAGGGATTGATAAGGTTCAGGGCAGACAAACATTTAGCTATGTGCATATGGTGATACTGACTATGCATAACCAATTCCTGTTGTTTTCTGAAACTGCAGGCATGTGCTCAGTAGAAATGTGTTATTTGAGTCTTCTTGAAAAATTAAAAATTAAGTACTTCCAAAGAGACAAGCAAAACTTATGGTTGCACTCCCAAATTCAGTCCCTTTTCTGTAGAACATCAAATAGCTTCTTTAATTTTTTTTAAAATGTTCTTACATATATAGTGTACATATAACAAATTTTGCCCCCCTTTTATTTTGGAAACAGTTGAAACATGCTGTCTGAAAAACAAAATTTTGAAGCCAGTCATTTTGACTCAAATGATCACATTTGTGTCATATCTCAAATATCTGAAACTGCAAAGGTGCGGTGTTAAAATGGAAGGTGACAGACAACTTCATCTACAGACATTCCTACCAATAGTATTTTTTTTCCTTTTTAAAATGCATTACCTTAATATTGTCTAAGGAAAAGTAAAAATACACAAACCATCCAATGAACCCTGCAACAGGCTGGCAGCAGCAGTAATACAGTAAAAAAAAAAGTATGTTAAAGCTTTTCTCTAAAATTCTACTGGTAAAGGTGGAATAGCTTTTCTATCCATATTTTGGGAAACTTTAGAACAAATGGCAGCATAAAATTGCAGTACCGAAAGCAGGTGTTAACCAAAATTAATATTTGACCAGGATTTATACTTATCTTTACTTTTTGCTGTAGGAATGGAAGTCACTTACAGCATACCTAATAAAATCTTCCCACACTGCTTCCTCAGTTTAATATGACCATGTGGTAAGTAAAAACTTCAACCTTCAAATAATTTTTAAAATCTAGGGCTGTTAATTGCATGCAAGCATTCTGGGTCAGTATGGGTAGGAGATATGCTGGTATCAAGTTTCACATGAGATTAGCAATTTTTTATGATTAATTCAGCAAGGAATGTCATCTTAAATCCTTAAAAAAATGTCTTGCATCCTTTTCCTGCAAGTCTTAAGTATCTTCTTGCAATATTTTCTCTTGCACTAGACTGGAATATGGCAGGAAGTCCAAATTCACTATGAATTCTGAATTCAGGAAGAAGTATAACATTTACTAGTTTGGCCTAGGTTGGTGTGCAGTACCAGTCTCCTTCACTTGTACTTCAGATTACCAGAGCGTGCTATTATATGTCTGTACAGCCATGTGGAAGGAGAAGTCTGTAATCCTTTGGAATTCTCCTAATTCTTCATTTCTGTCTAATTTCCCACATCCAAGGTGATTTTAGTCATAGAAATTATTAACCTCTTCAGCTTTCCTAGAAGATCCACAGAAAATAATTTTAAAACTTCATCTCTCTTTCTGGAATCCTGCTATTGTAGATCACATTTTAATCCCTCACCACCACCACCCCAACAATCAAAACAGAAAATGGGCTCTGATGGGAGAGGCTCTCTCTCCCATCAGAGAGTTTAATTACCCAATGGCTGTGACTATGT
>VZRH01002149.1:131826-158933 GCA_013397555.1 Urocynchramus pylzowi
TTTTTTTTTTTTTTTTAATTGTATCATCTTCCCAAAAGGATTTTCCCTAGAACACAGGAGAGTCACATAACAATGTATTTAATGTATTGCTTGTAGGCATGCTAAGGTTTCAATTGCTATTAGCAGAAGTTAAAGCTCAACCCCAGAAAACAATTAATTAGACTAAGTGAAATGTATGCATGACCTTGGAAGATTCTATGTGTGCTAAAAATATTTGCTATATTTAGTTTCTTGGCAGGCTAGATTTTAAGGGCATGGAAACATAGTAACTTCCTTGCCCACAAAGGTTTAAATTTCAGATACTGTTTTGCTTTCCCATAAGTTATTATAAACATCCTAATTTGGTGCTTTATTGGAACTCTGTTTTTAAAACCACTTTCTTAAAGGGAGGAGGAAAAAAAAAATGAAGACATGAATATGGGAAAAGAAAATATAATGATTGCTGTAAATACTTTAATTAACATTTGTCCAGAAGGACTTGGGCATTGAAACTGTGTTTGTCAGTTTGGATCATTTTATTGATCATATGGCAATGAAAACTGGAAAACAGATTGACATTTTGTTTCTTGGCCCCTGCCTGTTTCTCATATAGGGATTATTGGCTGGCTATTTTGGGAATGAGAAAAACGTTAGCTTTTTATAAATAAAAAAACTCATTGTGGATTGATGAGGAGGGGTTTTGCAGGCTCTTGAGCCCTTGTCCCTAAAGTCTCAAATCTTTCCATCTAACTTGGGCTGGTTTACAGGATCATCTCTACCTCAATCATGGCATCAAAGCAAACTTGATTTTCCATTGTTGTCCATGGAGATGTTTTCTTTAAGATGTCTGGGCTCTAGCACACCTGTCCTTACCTCCTACAGGCTCTGCAACTGTATATTCTTTTAATTTAGCAGCTCTGATTCATGTGAAGAGCTTCTCTTTTGCTGGAGAAAATTGGGAGCAAATTTCCTGCCTTGCAGAAGACTCATCTAGATAAGTTGCTGCATAAACATGATCAGAAGCTAATAAAGTTTGTCACATTTTGCATAAATGATCTAGCATAGCTGACTGGCAAAGTGATATTGAGTAATCCCACCCTTTTAAACCAGCACACATTTTAGTTCCGTTTTTCTGGGTTGCATTCAGGATTTAATATTCAGCAGAATGAATCCCAGATAGGAAAATTTTATTGCATGTTTTTGCCTTGGGATTTTTTTTTTTTTTAATATATTAAGTTAGCAGAATTGTTATTATTTTTGTTTTTTTCTTCCTGTCTGGATGAAGCTGGCAAATAAGACTTGCATACTGTGGTGGGTAGAAGAGAGGAGGCAACTTCAGTTTTGTGTACACTATGATGGTAGCAACATACAAGCCAGAAAAGCAATTGAAAACACAAATCTGATGCAGGACTAAATATTTAAATTTGGAAAAATGTTCTGTGCAAGAAAACAAAAGGACACAGCAAAAATTTGGCATAAACTTTAACTCAGCTAACTAGTTTTCCGTACAGTTGAGAAATAAGATGATGAGAATGATTCAATAAACAAAATTGTAAGTGCACATTGTTATTTGTGAGATGGACAGAGATGCATTCTAAGTGTGATGCAAGTGAAGTTTTAACTGATAAAAACACCTTTGAGATGCTTTTAAAATGGAGCATGAAAACTCATGGCCTAGAACTCCAGTTTAAGTGCAAATGTTATCACTTCTGCTGCAAATTTTTAGCCTGTCTGATGAATAATCTTTATACTTTAGTCACTGGATAAAAAATAGAGCATGTAATCGTGACTTGCCATTATGGATGGTTATTACATATGCTCAGGAAGGATAATAAACAACATTTTAATGCAAAGTATCTTTAAGTCCCAAAGCATAAAATCTTCAAATATAGCAATAATGATAATAATAATAATAAAGTAAATCTTAAAAAATATGAGAATTTTCAAAAGCTCAAATGAAGATACTTGCAACTATTTCTAAACAAATATGCTATTTGAGTTAAAGTTCTTATCTCCCAGACTGCCAAATTAAAGCCAAAACTAGAAAAAAACGATTGTGGAAAGATCACTTTTCTGCTGTTGCTAGAGAAAGCTTGTGCTTGAAAATGGTTGTGCTCCAAAAATGCAGTCCCTGTGTGGATCTTACCTCTACTTCAGCCTGAGAGGCAGAACTCTGCATTGATTCAGTATGACAAGGAATTTAGTGCTTGTCTTTAGTGCTGGTTTTCACCTCCTCAAAGGCACAAGTAAAAATCTTTTAGAACTTGAGGACCCCAACCCAGGAAGCAACATTGCTATGTTAAATTTGCTACTCCTGTGCTGCTGCTTTCACAGGTCACAGAGCTGTGAAAATCAGGGAAATGGGAAGTTAACTGGTGGGACTGGAGCACAAACATCCCAAAACCTCCAAGATATTTGTAACTGCAGAGAATTGCATCTAGCTACTCTGATATACTTCAGATACTTATAAAAAAATTCATGCTCTCTCAGGGGTATACAAATAGTGGAATACTGGCAACATAAATATGTTGTGTTATGGGGGAGTTGCCAAGCCATCTGTATTAGAATGTTTTTTTAAAAAAACCAGATATCACCAGATCTTAAAAAAACCAAGCAAACAAATGACTTTTTTTATATGGTACATGTTTTTATATGGTACTATGCCTTCTTTATAGAATTTTAACAAACTACTTGAAATAATTAAATTTTAGCTGCTAATAATTTGTCATTCAATAATTTAGATTTTTAGCTAGCAGCTTTCATCTCTGTTTGGCCTGAAATCATTCACATTAAACACATCTCTGGACAAAGGATCTGCCAAAGCTGTAGAATAGAATATACAAAGTTTCAGGAGCACAAGATTGATGGAAGCTTTGTTTTCCTCTTCATGTGAGTATCTCTAGGATCCTTCTGTGCCCCTAAATCCTACCTAGGCAGCAGGGGTCATGGTTGTGTGCTGCAAGTGGAGGGGCCAAACAAAACAAACTCTGCTGCTATAGGTTTTCCCCATAGTGGGGGCAATAGCTTAAATCTGCTTTACAAGCACTGGTTTAACTAACTCTCTGGGAACTTGAAAATATTGTGAGGCCCCAATTACTTTAAGAAATTTGGGCTAAATTTGGCCAACAGTGGTTGTAGGATGCTCCACCAATGAACAAGCAACTTCAGCGAAAAGTTTTATTTCCCAGAGGACAGTAATGCTGAAAGACAGTAAACAACTTGTTCTTGCCCAAACTGGGTTCAAAGCAGTTGCTGCTCTGAAAGGGATGAAAGCAGATTTAACAGAAACACAACTTCTGTTGTAGACAAATGAAGCATTTGATACTTGTGGCCTATAAATTCTGAGACAATAAAACTGAAAAATGATGAGTTACAGAGAATAGTAAAAATTCTGTGACTGCAGATAGCTAGATGGAAGACTGAAACCATGCTGAGTCACAAGAGGCTATTTCAGAACCTGATTTTGTGGGTAATGAAGTAGTAATTCAAAAAGATGAAAGGAGGTGTGTTAAAATGCCTTGTCAGAGTCAGTAATGGTGTCAAGGACTGTAAGTGGACAAAGGACATCAATACCTGAAAAGGTACTGGAAAAACCTAGCTGCTCCCTTTGTGTGGGGAACAAGCTTAAGCACCGATGTTAAAGAAGTTTTTCAGAGCCTTTTTTCACTGTGTTGATTTTTGGAACTAAGAATGTCTTAAGTGTAGAATAATAGACTTTCTAGTGCCAGCTGGAACATGATGTGGCACAAAGCAGGTGCTCAGCTTCTGATTTTCTGTGCTTTGTTGCCATCAATTCATCTTTGCCCACTTCTCCTACAAGCCATGCACCAGGTCCCCTATGATGCTTTCCAAGTCAAATCATCAAATCCTTACTTTCCTTTGTGTGGTTTGTTTCTGCCTTACTGCTCTTATCAGCTACTGTTAAAAGGCAGTAATTTAGTATTGGTTTTTTTTTTTTCTTAAAACAGCCCTAATAGGTCCCTTCAAAACTTACTATCCAATAATTTTAAATGCAATCTGCTGCCTTTTTTTTTTTTNCTGCCTAAGCTCGATGGCTCCAGCCCAGTTTTTTCACTTTATCCCCTTTACTGTTCCCTCTCCTGTTGTTTTTTTTTTTTTTTTTTTTTTTTAACATTACCCACCTTTTTTTCTCTTGTCTTTACTTCAGTTGTGAAAGGATTTTTGGGCACGGTTTGGCTTTCTTACATTTAATAACTTCCCAGCACCTGGCATTAGAGAACTCTTAGTTAAGATCTGTGGATGTAATTTTAATACTCATAAGTAAATAGTCTGAAGTAGCTAAAGGGCTGAAGTAAAATCTGTCAGTTTTAGAGCTGAGAGCTCTGAATCACATTCACATGATTGCTCTGTAGGTACCTGAATGGACTGTGGTAAAGGTTTCGGGTTTCTTTTCCCTCTTCAAGCCTCATTTGTAGCTACATTCTCTCATGGGATACAAGCAAATTCTGTGGACTTCATTGGGAATTATTCCTACTCTGCAAGTGGAGAGCAGAGCCCATGACTGGACCGAAGCCAGTGTTCTTTAAAAGTTCACATGCCTTCTATTTGCTCTCTAATTTAGATTCCTTCTGACCAAACAAAGGGACGGGGAGAGGAATGAAAAATAGTAGCATCTGTGTCAGTAAAAAATTCTAAGGGTTAACACAACATGATGTAAACTGTTTCATCTGTTCTTCCTACTTGCTCCTTTTAATCAGAAATGAGTAAGTGGAGCTTATATGCACTGAACTTGAAGAATGCTAATGGGATGTCTGCATCATATTGTACCCAGAGTACTTATGCCAGAACAGGAGAGCCTTTAATTCTGTAATTCTTTGAGGCAAGAAAAGCCTTCTGAAGAATTACTTTAAATTTAAACTCTCATTCTACTGTTAGGCAGCCTGTTGGATCTCCGAGTTAAAAATTGCTTCAGCTTTAGTTACTAGAGCCAGATGTAACATTGACCTTAAATGGTAAAAGCTCCCAAGAGTGAAAGAGAGGCTGGCCCGAGGGGAAAGAGAGGAATAACCAAAGTTTTAGGTAAGTAATCTCTATAACCAGGAATAAGCTCTTTTTCAGCCCTGAAACAGAACGGAACCATTTTTCCTGCTTAAAGGTACAGTACCTTGTTCTTGTGATACTGAGGAGCTGATTCTTTACCTCTTCTCCCCCACCCCTTCAAATTCTATCTCTTTGTCAGATTTTAGCTGCTTAAAAACTGGGTGTAGTCAATGCAACCTCGTTCTGCTTGCAAACTCTTTGGGACTATACAAGAATGAAAAAGCAAAAGCTGTGTTAGTTATTGAGACTTGAACAATAAAGGTATGTAGTCAGTAGTTTTAGATAACTTGATTCACAGACAGTGTCATCTGTATTGTGCTAACCAAGAGAGAGTCTTAGAAGCAATCCATGTTATAGAGAAACAGATAAGTCACAGATTGCTCTTTTTCTCCTTTTTTTTTTTAAATTTTTTTTTTTTTATTGTACGACTTTCCTTTCCTCATGCTTTTAACAGTGCTGGAGTGGTTCATGTTGGTGGATTATCTACTTGTCTGGAACTTGTCTTTTAAAAAGGCATTTCCAGAGCCATTTCTTTATACAGTCTCTGTTTGAGTTTAGTCCTGTTAGATGTAAATTAATACCACAAAGTTGTATTTAATTGGAATGCTGTACAGAGAAAAATAAATATCTTCAGTGTTAAAACATGTTTCCTTTAGTACAGAAAAATCTCATTATTTGCTTTTCCTGATATTTTGGTTTTCAGTTTTATCTGTGCTATTTGATAGGTATCCTGCATTAAAGTGTATTTAATTTCCTTGACAAATTAAAACACATTTTTGTCTTACTAATGTGTATATTAAGGTCTTCTTTTGCTCCAGACAGCAGAATGTAAACAACATGAAAGAATGAGGTCAGTGCAAGGAAGTGATAGCTGAAATTGAGGACTTGGGTTTCTGTTGCTAACTCACATTACTAGCAACTTGTGTTAGTGAGTTGATTTTTCATATCTGCATAGCATGGCTTTCTTTACCTGGTGAAAAATTCTCTGCAATCAGTAGTGAATTTCCATCTCTGCAGAGTGATTAGAGCATAGTTTTTAGTTTCTGCCATACAGAGACTGGGTGAATTTAGAGTTCTGAGTGTAGACAGTGTTCTTGTGAGTGCTGACAGTTACTGCATTTATATTTCATATGGTAGGTGTTGTGTACACTTTAGTGAAAGTTTTCTTCATCCAGCTTCAAGAGACTGTGATAAATGAATCTTACTTGTTAAAGCATTTCAAATCGTGTTGCAAAACTTGTTATAGTTTTATTTTTCTCTGGACTATCATTAGTGAACAGCTAGGTACATTTAGGTTAAACTTCTCACAGACCTTCATGTTTTAAATCAACAATAATCCAAATAAACAATTACACCACACTTGGAGCCTAATAAAGATACAACTCACAGAAATGTAAGTTTCTTAGAGCAGTGGAGATTAAGAATCAGTCCAGTATATGAAATGCTGAATACTGAGGGTCCTCACTTATACAATGTTCTTGTATTTCGGGCCTCCAAAGAGCCTCGTTCTGATTTGTTGATCTTGCATGTGTTACTTTACTTGTGGTGTTTTATGCAACCCTTCAACTTCTGCAAGGGTGTGCAAGTTTAGATGGTATTCTAGAAGGTGTTTGAGCTTCCATGACTAAGTTTTAAATGTCTAAAGGTTGGATAACTAATCAGTGTCTAACTCCTCCAAGTCTGGACCAAGCATATATTTCTAATATATGATATAGCACTTCAACAACTGTTGTTCTTACTTCACACAATTCTTTTTTACCTTGTAACTTAAAATATATAATAAAGTACCTATGTGTAAATTCATCTTCAGTAAAGGTATTATGATGACAAAAGTGTAATTTAATACAAAAAGTAAAAGTTGCTGATTTGTGCATGGTGAATATTGTGTTCGCATCAGCCCAGAAAGTACCTAGGATTTTTATTGTATTTAACTTTTAGAAACCTATCTGCTTCACATTCTTTTGGATTAAGTTCTAAATTGTCTGTGAGCATGAAACCTGTATGCCTCCCTACCTCCTATCTTTCTATATGTCAAGGACAGTTTTAGTGACTATAGTTCTATTTATCTGGGGCCAAAACATTGGAAATTAATAATTATCTAGCAGCCAGATTAATAACTCCAATGTTTAGCCACACCTGCTTCCATTCTCCTTTCAATCAGTCTGTTTCCTGACAGCTTTTAGGGACAGTTTGGTGTCAAATAACTTTTTAAAAAGTTATTTAAGACAGAGTACAGCAAGTTATAGGGAGTTGGACCTGGGAGAGGCAGATGTAGAAGCTTCTCCTTTCACAGGTTGTATGTGTATGTTCCTCACATGGAGTTCTCCTTCCTCATCTATTTGCTGCTCTTAGACAAGTGTGTAAGTCCAGGAAAAAGAAGGATAAAATGGCTTGAGAGTGGAAGGGGAAAGAAAATCCTTGCTGTTTCAAGGTTCATGGGCTATTTAAAGATCTGGGGGGATTTGTGGGCAGAGATATAACTTTTTACTGTCCTAACTTACAGCCTTCCTGTAAACTAAGCAGAAGAATTTCCTTGTGATGTGCTCTCTGCCTGTGCTTCCTTTGAAAAGTGGGTCAAAGAGATGTTTTGGATCTCAGTATCACTGACAGAAAGGAAGTCTGAGTGGGTGATGGATCTCTGTAAGCTTCAAAACCAGTGACTCAAGACATGAATTACTGCTTATGTACATGTGGAGAGCTAAGACTGTGAGTGTTATGGTAGTGCTTTGAAATAATAACTCACTTTCCCTCCCTGGAAAGAAGGTCCCAAGGATTCTGAGAAAGAGAGAGGGATTTGTTATTTAGAGCTAGTGGACTTGTAACTTCAGGTTTTGATGGAGAGCTTCAGCTCTAATAGCATCCCTGGATTTAATCCTCTAATTTAAGTAGGAAGATGTAATGGGTTTTTTGCTTTATATTTCTGTTCCTTTAGGTTAGTTTCAGTGTGTCTATCATTAATTTTACAATCTCAAAAAACAATTTGAGAATTAAATTTTACCTAGGAATTGCCAAATTTATTAAGTATCTAAAAGATTGAAACAACAAAACCAAAAATGAAGACCACACACTTCCATTTCATAGCTGAAATCAAGAATGCCTTACTACGTGCTAGAACTTTGACCTATCCTTAAAATGTGCAAAACACAAAATCTTTAGGTATCACAAGTAATCTGGGACCTGTAGTATTGTAGACATCTGTAGAGATCTATGGGTTTGGACAAGTAAGGCCTGGAGAATATGATCTTTCCATATGCTAACAGGGATTGCTGGGAGAGGGGAGGATGAGAGGAGCAGGGAGGGTAAAACCTGCAAATCTGCCAGCTAACATATGTTAAGTGAGTATGTAAACCTGGAAGTATTTTCCCCAACTAAAGCATATTTGGTTGTGTTTTGTTGTGATGCACATACTTACTTTAGAGCCACTGCTGTCCCCTAATTTATGTGTAAATATGCCAGGTGGTTGTCCAAAGAGAGCTGCATTCTTGTGGCTATAAATTACAGCCCACTGGCTTAGTTACTGGGGTTTCTGCAAAGAGCAAAGGGGTTGAGAAGTTGATGTAACAAGCAGTGGTAGTGGGGAAAGCTTTTTATGTTGGAGCTGCACAGTTTTCTTACCCACTGTAATGTTTTGTATCCTGAAAATGAATGCGTAATAGAAATTCTGGGCTGCTGGGACAAGTACAATAATTGCTTTGGGGTATAGAGACTTGCCTTCTGAGTAAAATTATTGCTGTTTATTTAATTCTGCAGAATGTTTTGTAAGGCTGAAGTTATACATGGGGAATTTGGCTCTGAGTCTTTGCTTTTGAAATCGTCAGCAAAGTTTCCATTGACTTCAGTGTTACCCGAGGAGGCACTTAGTGAGCACCACAAAGGTAAAGACTCTCTCAGGGCAATCTGAGTAGGAGAAGGTCTATTTTCATCCATCTTATTTTGGACTTAATTTGTGCTAACAAATTATAAAATCAGGAAAATGACAGCTTTTTCTGAAATTTTGGACAAGAAAAATTCTCTATTTAATTTTTAAATGTTCTCCCAGTTTCTCCAGTCTCTTTTAGAAGATAGTAAAATATAGTAAGGGCTCATCTATCATTAGGAATTAATGGTTCCTGTTAAAACTTCCAAATTTGTGCTGAATTGTGCTGTAACTGCTGAACAGAGAAATTAAAAATAAAGTGTCTAGCCATAAGTTGAAGGAGAGCTTGTGGAGAGGAAGGGAAATAATTTGATGATGTATGAAAATTGCTTCCCAATTTCAGCTGCTGAATTTCCCATATTTTTCTTTATAAATAGTGAAGGAAAGGCGCTGACCTCTGGGCTCATGAAAATAGAATTACATGACTGGGGCCTAGTTGCAGTGGAGGGTGGAGTTTGTTCCAGGAGGAGGTGCTAAGTCAATCTGATGTTCTGCACATCAGACTAGCAATGTCTTGGAAGCAACCCTACATATTGTGCCTTGTTCCCTTATGCCAGTATAGCAGTGCCCTTCCAGACTTCCCTGAGGGCTGTTGCAGTTAAGAACTTATTCCTATTCTTTGTTAGATAAAATTAGCCTGGTTTTAGTAAGTGCAATAATCAGTGGAGCAGACTGTTGAAACCCAAGCAGATTTATCAGAATTCCCAAGTATCTTAGGAACCTGAAGCAAGGTTAGGAAGGCTTGAAAACTACTCAATGTATTAAGTAAAAAATAACTTTAAGGGACAGGGAGAAAGAATTTGTGGGATATATTCTAAAACCTCAGCATGTATAACTCAGTTTTTATCTTCATGTTGAGCTTTTGGGATCTGTTTGAAATCTCTTCTGCATTAAACACAGCATTGAAGTGTCCCTTCCAAACCTCATATATTATGTGCTAATGGGATAGAGTCACTGGAGTATTAACAAACTTGTACCCTTATAAGAAGCCCTTGATATTTCCTGTTGGATTCATTTTTTTGCAAGGCTTTGACATTCTCTGCTTAACAGATTTTAAGTGTTAATGGCAGACATCAACCATCTCACTCTCTCTAAAGCTGACATATAATTGTAACAGAAGGGTGAATAATACCTAAAGATCCCCAAGGAAATCTGTTGCTGTTTGGTATTTCCCTGTCTAGTAATGTTTTCAGAAATTACATTAAATACCAAGAAGTGATTTTTACTGATCACTTTAGAAATTATGCTAAAATTAAGACCTGGAGGAAAAATACTGCACACCAGAAAAGTAGCCTGAGTTACCTTGGGAAGAGTGTGGCCAGCAGGTTGAGAGAGGTGATCCTGCACCTCTACTCAGCCACACCTGGAGTGCTGTGTCCAGTTCTGGGCTTCTCTGGACAAGAGAGACAAGGAGCAACTGGAGAGGGTCCAGCACAGGCCACAAAGTTGCTGAGGGGTCTGGAGCATCTCTCCAATGAGGAGAGGCTGCAGGAGCTGGGCCTGGTTAGTTGAGAGAAGGCTGAGAGGGGATCTCATCAATGCTTATAAATATCTCAAGGTGGACTAAAAGCGTGGTACCAGACACTTTTTAGTGGTGCCCAGTGGCAGGATGGGGAGCAATGGCCATAAACTGAAGCACAGGAAGTTCCATCTCAACATGAGGAACAACTTCTTTACATTGAGTGTGCCAGAGCACTGGCACAGGCTGTCCGAGGAGATGGTGGAGTCTCTCTGGGTACATTCAAAACCCACCTGAATGTGTTCCTGTGGCACTGCTCCAGGTGACTCTGCTTTGGGAGGGAGGTTGGACTGGATGATCTCCAGAGGTCCCTCCCAGCCCTAATTATTCTGTAATTCTTATTATGAAAATGATGAGTTGTATTTCCTTAAACCATCCAGTCAAACTCTCTTCTTGTAAATCACTGTTGCTGTTTGGATTGTGTGGAGCTTTGCCCATGTACATGACCTACGGGTCTGTCTCAGTGGACTTTGATCACTCCAGAGAATCTGGCTCCACTTAATATGAAGACAATTTCCCCTTTTTCTATGGCTTAACAGGCAGAGTTGATGGACATTTTTCCATTCAGAGCAGGACTTGGTAAATTTCTTGTACAGCTTTTTACAAAATGGGCACTGTTCCACCAGGTTTTCCACCTAATGTTATTCTTAGGTAGTAGTTGATGATATGTTTTCTCAGAACAAAGTCTCTTAAACTCGTGACAAAAACCTCACAACTCACAATGTATCTTACACTCATCTGTCAGCTTATATGATTCAGAAGTTGTGAAGCTGGGAGGTTTTTTTCTTCCTTTTGAAGGTGGGTACTGTACAATCCGCATGTGTACTTATCTTCTGAGCATCTGCTTGGAAAATAAAACAACGTGCCTTTTTGACATCCAAGAAAGTGCTATAAAAAGTCTGTTGCTATGTTTAAGTGCCTACACTCAGTTGCTATAGCAATAAAAATATCAAAAATGATGTACGAATTGCCACAGTGCATTACCAGCCCTTTCCTGGACAGGGAGATTGTGGGACTGAGACTGTGACAGAGGTGCTCAGTGTATTGGAGGGTAGAGTTGCCCCATAGTCCAGGTACCCTATGATGTCACCTGAGAGCAAAATGTGTCCCAACTGTGAATCCCAAACTGGCTGGGTCAAATGGGACAGTTGGGTCCCTACTGACTTCAGTTGCTTCTTCATGACTTGTATGTTGAATATTTGGACCAAGTTCCCATTTTTCTGCAAGATAAGCTGCTGAAAATGTTGACCTTTCTCTAAATTCCATCAGTCCCATGACAGCAAGTGTGAAAATCAGCTTACAGTCTGCATCAGCCTGTGTAGATTTTTCTCCCTGTAACGTCCCAGTGGTCAGTGTAGAATGTCTTTGTCCCTGAGGCAATTATGGGAACTCTGCTATCCAAAAGAAAAGAAATTAAATAGTAGCTAATGGAATCTTTAGCATCTCTGTGGGCCTCAAAGCCTTGAACATTCGGTTGCTTCTCGAAGAGAGCAGGAAATTCAACTTCCTTCATAAAACACAGCAAGCAGAGGAAGGCATGTGATTTTGGCAACTGTAAGTTTGGTTATGGAATTATATTGTTTCCTCAGACATTTCTATGCCTTGTTCTCTTGTCTCCTGAGGAACATTAGAGGAAAGACTTGGAGAAATTGAAGCCTTGTTTGAAAGCATAATAACTGGTTCTCTTTATTCCAATTAGCTTGAAGAATCCTCAAGGTTCAAATGAGATTGGCTCAAACTGCAGAACAGTGTGCAGGTCAATTTGCATATGGTAATCCACAACAGTCACATAATTATTTCAAGTATTTTCTTTAACATGCTCTTAG
The DNA here is from genome assembly GCA_013397555.1 of Urocynchramus pylzowi. Taxonomy (NCBI): domain Eukaryota; kingdom Metazoa; phylum Chordata; class Aves; order Passeriformes; family Fringillidae; genus Urocynchramus; species Urocynchramus pylzowi. The sequence goes on from VZRH01002149.1 coordinate 144,128, forward strand.
AAGTTCAGTTGAGAGGTCTGATATCAAGAGTGTATCAGTGGTAGAAATACATATTTTAAATTTTTGTTTCAGTTGTTAGTTATTATTTAATGCTCTTTTTCAAGGGTATTATAAGCATGTTGATGAAGTGATTCTTAGAGGCAACTATGATACCCTGTAGTTTGAAGGCCCACTTAAATTCTGCAGTACCTCTAAGTACATTTGGGCTTTTTAATTTTTCTAAAAACACTGGATAAACTACTGCCATATATGTGGATCACAGTTTTTTTCAAAATAAGCATTGCAATGTTACATACATAGTTACACTCCTCTCATTTCTACTAGCTTTTTTTTTTGAGATTTGCAATCTCAGTACAGTATTTTTCTCTATAATGAATCTTTAACATCTTTGGGGTTTAATTGCAATGTTTCAGTTTTGGTTTTAAGTGTTGAAAAATGTGGCAATTTGTAGCTTTACAGCTGCACAAATTCCAGTGATTGTGGAAGCATGTGTCTTTCTGTGTGGGGATTCTTTGTTTATTTTCCAACTGCTCCACATGGAGAACTGGACAGTTACCTGGGTTTATTCTTAAATGAGAATGTCAGCAGCACTGATTGTGGGTTTGGTTTGTTGGTTGTTGCTTTTACAAATATAATATGAAAATGTTAGATCCATAAATATTTATTGATACTTGTTTATTAAAGTCCTCTGTAATTAAAATTCCAAAGGTTATCCTTTTATGTCAAGCTTGGGAGGTGCTTCTGTGGCTGCACACTGTTGTGTGCCTGTAAAACCAGCACATCTGCACTGCAGATGTTACAATATTGTTACATCTAAGTTACATCTAAAAGTTACAATATTGTAACTTTTATTGTTGAGAATATGTGGTCACATGAATAACCTAATTGGGGAAGGGGAGAGGACAACAGAGGAGATGTGTGGAACTTAAAAATTATGGCTTTTATTTTTCATGACCCTGTCAAATACTTGAAACAAAGAAACCTGATTTCCTTTAGAACTCTGTCTATAGCACCCTCACCACTGTTGTTATGACATCAGTTTATTCTGTATTTCTAAGCTATTCTATATAGTCTCTGTTTCAGATGCTGTACATCTGAACTTGCATCTGCCATGGAAATACAAACTTCCTGATATCTGCCAGTTTCTGCATCAGCTTAGCTTGAAACTCATCACCAGCTTATGGCAGTGCAGGAGGAAGAGGGAGACCTGAGCTACGTAAGCTTTTTTCTAGAGAAAAAGTATTACATGGCTATTGTTTAGAGGCACATTTCTTTTTATATGTTGTCCACTAGCCTTCTTTAAGTGTTAGCTATGCATTTATTCTTTCCAAAATCTATTTTTGGTATTGTTTTCCTTGGACTAAAAGTTATGCTGTTATTCTGGTTGTCAGCCAACTATCTTTCCCCCTTCTCCCTGCCCTCCCTTCATTCCCTCCCAGTACCCTTTGAACTTGTCCAACTTGTTGAATTTGGCAGGAGAGGATTGCAAAAATATTAAACTCCTATAAGTGAAAATCAGTGGTGTGGTAAGAGAGGAGAGACCCAGCTTAGCGCTGCTAGGAGGAAAGGCTCCACTGTGAGCTGAAATTATCACTGATTCTGTTTGATCTGCCAGCTGGCAACCTGGCATGTGTGAAGCTTAAAACCAAGCACAGCAAATGCTGTCTCTTGGCTCTCCAGACTGGTAGGAGACTAGGAGATGTAAGCTTGCTATGAGGGAGATAAGACACAAAATCATCAAAATAAAATACCCGAAGAATAGGCTTTGATAGCTCAGCTGCTTAGAAACAACCCTTTTTTTTTTTTTTTAATGTAGGGAGACACAGGTTACTAAATGGTCTGTTTGTGCACTGCTATCTTTATTTTGGAAAACATTCGCACATGTCTGTGAAACAGATCGTGAAAGCTGCAGGCTGATAACTCCTGTGATTTCACACCAAGTTCTAATAGTTGGTGGCAGTCCATATGTTTGTCTGCTTTCCAAAGTGGTGCAGAGCACTGTTAGTTTGTAACAGACACCCTCATCTATTTTGCAGATTTTTCCATTGAGGCCACAATGCATAAAAGGAAAAGGTCTGAGGTTCCTGCAGTCTTTGGGAACAAGCTATAGACTCTGCTCAGCCTGCTCTTTAGGCATGTCAGTCAGGTTCATGGGAATGTTGTTAGTGGACAGGTTCTTCCCATGGCAAGGAAATGTCAGCCATCCGGGTAGAGGCAGCCATTCTAATTAGACTTTCCTTATGCAACAGATGTTTTGAAGTTCAGCCAGGGACAATAAAGTAATACCCAGAGACAGCAGCCCTTATCTACTTTCTGGTCATTTAAAGAAGGCAGCTGGGGCTCAGGAATCTGTTCCCTGAAAATTTCCTTGCATCTGAAGTGGTTTCTCCACCAATTATATCTTTTTGTGCATGTTCAAGGTCACTAGGCAAACTCTAAGGCTGATGAAACTCCAGGAGTTCCACACCATGAACACTGCTCTCTTGGACTCACTACTTTAGGTGCCCTTTAAATCACCCGAGACAGGTTTAGGGGTTTGTTTGGTTTTTTAATATATAGGAAAATACTGGTCTCTTTCTCTGAAATCTATTCAAGCTATGCAGATATTTGGTTTATGGATGAGAAGTGTTTTTGTTGTTCTTCTTTTTTAAAATTAACATTGGGAAAACCAGCAACACTAAACAGAGGCTCTCAAAATGAGATATAGTGATCCTGTTAAACAACTACCCTTCTGTCTTCCTTCAGGTAACTTCAGAAGTTTCTAGAAATCCTTTTTGTTGAAGTAAACTTCAGTAAAAAATGTCAGAATGAGATCTCCTTTGCTCTTAAGCAAACTATCTGTGCACTTTGTTTCTGTTACTCACAGGTTTGTTATTCTGTGATTATTTGAAATAAATTAACCTGTGGTAACATCCTGTTTTCTTTCTTTGCCTGATCATCTTCTTGGAAGGAGTTGTTAATTTTTCTTTAACAAACAAAAAATCCCACCCTTTTCTGTCTAGTATTGAATTTGTTTCTCTATGTTCAAAATAGGAAGCTCCTGCCTAAAGCATTCTAGCCATCAGCCTGCTGAATATTCATTATCCTTTCTTCACCTGTGCTGCAAGGTATTATGCTGACCATGAGAATTCCAGACCTTAAATTCCTCTGATAGGTAATAAGCTTTCTGTTTGCATTTTAAATTTTGCTTCTGTTGTTTGAAACAGTTGGGCTAATTTCTCATTTGTGGGTTTCATCCAGGGCAGTGACTAAGGAGCCCTGCACACAGGAGAGTTGCGCAGGTCAGTTGTTATTCTGACAATTTTTAACATTAAATATAATTTTTTTTTTCCTTGATCACCATCTATGTTGTCCATTTGCTAGTTTTTAAATTAAATGCTGCTTTATAAAGAACTTTAATTAAACTGGTTGGTAAAAATTGTGGATGGGGTCATAGATGAGAAGATATGAAACCCTAAAAAAATGTTTCTAGAAAATAAAAATCATTGTTGGATTGCCTAAATAATATCCAAAGAACTATATTTTTTCCATAACTATCAAACTTTATTCCATTGAAGTGAATGCTCCACCTAGATGAGTGTTGATAAAACTCAGGTGCATTTCAGATGCACCAAGAGTGCATTCTTGGTGACTGGAAGTGCAATGTGCTTCGTGTATGTGACAAAAGTGAGATTTAGTTCAGCAGTGCAAGAAACAAGACAAATGCTTTTAGTTAACACAAGGAGTTTTTTCTACAATGAATTTAATCATTTGGACCTAGCCTGAAGCAATATTTATTCCACAGTACCAACATCTGATAAACAGCTCAGGTGAAGAAGCAAGACCAGTGGCCAGTTTCACTTAAGTGCAGTGGGGAGGGATCATGTCTTCTTCACAGTAGTAAATCTTTGCTCTGTTGGCAAATGTTATTGGAAAGTGCTGAAGAATTACATTCTCAGTATTGGGAATGCTCTGAGGTTCTTAAAATGAAAAAAAAAAAAAACAACCAAAAACCAAAAAACAACAACAACAAAAAACCAAACCACCTTTCCTAAAATATTTGTAGGACATAGTGAAAAATGTGTCATTATACAGTGAAGAACCAAATCCCTTGAAGAGGTCAGAACTGAACTGTTTGCATCACTTTCTTAAGCACACAGTTCCATTTTCTGCTGCATTTGTGGTATAAAATAATGATTTAAGTGGATGAAATTTCATGTTCTAGTCAGTTAATAAGATTAAATAATATACCAGTGCAAAGAATATTCAGCATGTTTTCAATATTCAGACCTTCCTCAGGAATATTAACCTATCACAGTAAGGGCTGCAGCTGGGCAGCTTTGTGAGAGTAAATTGAACAAGTAACTGCTGCCTGTCTTTGCAGAGTAACCTGACTAGAAATGTTGTGTGACTTATAAATGCCTGAATTTTGGTTTGGTGTTGTTGAAGAAATACAAAAGAAGACAGAGTATGAACCTAATGAGTGAACTAAATAAAATTCCATTACTCCACCCTGCTTAAAAAAATGAAGAAAATTAAATTTTTAATGCTGAAAGCACTGATATAGTGAAATTGGTAACTGTATAGTTGAATATTCATGAAACTCTGCAATATGTTTATTTAAGGAACTGATTGTAATTCAAACAAGCTCTGTGATTCAAATTTGCTTTTTGCTTCACCTCAGTTCAAAAGTACACTTAACACATTTAGAATTGAAGTGGATTTTTTCTGTGTATGATAGAAAAGTGTGGTCATTCACACAGGTTGGCAAATAAATTGTTATGGTAAGTACTGTAGTTGCCCTGTTTTTTAATCTTCTGGATTCCATTGTTTCTTCAGAAAATAATTTCTGATTTAACTGGATAATGAGAATTTTAGAAAAAAATCATAACTAGCTCTGACTTTAAATTTAAATATTTACTTTAACAAAATTACATAAATGGCATGTTCAGTTAGTAATTTTATCCTCTTTGTTCTGCAAAAGTATACTTTTTTTGTTTTCAACAAGGTTAAAAACATAACACTTGGAACACTTAGAAAATGAATTTGTAGGTTATCTTTAAATGCCATGGAAATTCAAATAAACATTGTTCTAACTAAGAAACATTAACAACAACAAATAAAGTTTGTGTTGGAAAAAATATTTACATGCCTTAGAAACATGTTCAACACAATTCAGCATCATCTTATTTGTAGAGATCAAACTGTATCGTTGGTATTCATTTATATTTAGATAGATTAAATTTTTTTTTCCATAGGTATAGACATTATACATTTTGTTTAAGCTAGCTTGGCAATTGTTACTTGTTTGTAGTCAGTTGTTGGGTATAAAGAAGAAATGCAGGGAAGATGTGAAAAAAGATGAGTGGAACATACATTAAATGTTTCTAGAAAACCTAAAAACTCTAGTTCTAAGTTCTGGCTTTCTAATTGTTTCTTGTTTCTTTTGATCTATGAGGAAAAATATTGGGAAGATGATGTCCTAATTACTGTAGCCTAGGATTTGGATAGAAGAGAACATAAATAAAGAGAATTAAGATTTCAATTCTTAAGAACTTAATTTCTTAGCCAATATAATTAAAAATTAAGAGAAGGATAGAAACTGTCTCTCTTTAGCTTACTATTCCTTCCTCTTCCCCAAGAAAATTTTTTGAAGGTAATCTGAAGTAAGTCACTTCAGGAAAGGCCATTGTATAAAAAAGATTAATTTTAACCTAACAAAGTTTGTCTCCCTGGGGTTCTCTTTAGTCATCTGAGAAGCAAAATTTCCTGCAGAATGTAATTTAGGGAGCCTAAATTAAATTCCTCATTTTAGGACAGGAACTTAAATTGATTCAAAAACAAGGGAAAAAAAGCACCAACCAACCAAACCAAACTAACAGAAAACTTCAGGAGACAAATGGCCTTAGGCTAAAGGGAGTCCTCATGGTTGTTCCCTTTATACATATTCTCATGCCTCTCAGTATGAAAGGCATGTGGTATTATTGTATGTGGTATTATTGTATGTGGTATTGAAGATGATGAACAGAATGAAATGGGTCTAGGCTTTTCTTCTCTTGATCCTTCCCCACAGAGAACATCAGCTTTGGTGTTACTGGTTTTGGTAAGAACACTTGAAAGATGTCTTAGATCAGCATTTAGCAACTGTATCCAGCCATATCCCAGCTGATGAAATCTTTGAATGAAAAAAGCAATTTCAGTTGACAAGTAAAAGCAGATATCTGCATTGTCTGTGAGACAACAATTGCTTCCTCAGCTTATCAAGTTTTGATTTCTTTATATCAACTCTAATAACTATAATAGGACTAATGTAAAGGTGGTGTTCAGTTTAGCTGAACTGATAAAGAGACACAAGCAAACTAGATCAAGTTTCATGATGGTTATCAAATCACAATGCCTAAGACTAAACTAAGCTTGAGAGCTTCAAGGGGAAGAGGGATGCTGAGGTGAAAATTTGGCTTTTGGGTGTTGGAAGAACTGTTTGTCATGTTCCTTTACTTACCTGTACTCCCAGGATTTGATATTAGGAAGCTTTCCCTGCTTAGTCCTGTCCTGCAAGCCACACAAAAGGAGGACAAGGTTTGACCTGCCAAGGTTGAAGGCATAATTGTGTTGCAGCAAAACAGCACAGGGAAAACCTGCAGGTTTAGAGGCTAAATAAAATGTACAATTTGTCTCTTCAAAGTAGGGAGTGGAAGTATAAAACTTCTTTGATTGGAAGTTTTTCTGTAGTGAGTGGAAGCTTTCATTGTGCTTTATGGAAAAGAAAGTAGGTTTCTAACAAAATTTTCTAGACAAGTATTAGATGTAGTTTGTTTTGGTCTTGTGCATCTATGATGGAATATCTAGCCATAGTGAATGAAAACTTAGAATGATATATTTTATCTCTTTGTTGTTAAAACAACCTTATTGTGGAATTTCTGTTATAGATTGAGTGTACTGGTACACAAGGGAAATAATACTTACATTGTGAAATAATTTTTAGAGTTGTGAAGTCATGTGGCGTTTTTAATGTCTTGGGGGTAAGGCCATCCATTGTATCTTAGACCAATCTTATAGTTTTGGTTTTTACATTTCTTTTCCTACTTAAACCTGATGTTTATACTGGCTGAACTAGTAAGAAATATTAGAGGAAGAGAAGAGGTATTTCAGGCCTCTATCCCAGAAAATTGATTTATTCCTACTGCTGTATATTCTGTAAGAGAAGACCGGGGGGAGTGCAAGAGCATCTTAAGACACTTCCCCAGTTTGTACCATTGATTTGAGCTGAGATTATTCTCATGTTTTTTCTGACTCAGCCACATGTGAGGCTTTTGGACCAGGAGTGCAGGCAGCACTGTGCAGCTGAGTATATGTGACAGTGAGAGGTGTCATCTCAAAATAAAGAAGACACATTTTTGCTGTGAGAACAATCATTCACTGGAACAACCTCCCCAGGGATGTGGTAGTGTCCCCATTGCTGGAGGTTTTCAAGATACAGTTAGAGAGGATGCTCAATAATCTCATCCAGGCTCCCTTTCCCACAAAGGGTTGGGCAGGTCAATCTTTCAAGGTCCCTTCCAACCTGGGCTGTTCTGGGATTCAGTGATAATAAGTAGGGAAATGATGGAGAACAGCAATAATACTTTGTAATTGACAGCTGTGTAAACCTTCACCCCTGTCTCAGCTTCTTGATTTTCTGGAAGTTTCTATGTTGATTTGCACCTGTGTATTCTATTAAAAGACATTGAAGACAAATGGGATTTTCTTCACAGATCCATAAAATGGGGGATGTCCTTTAGTGTGTGTGTGCAAGCAAATGTGCCTGTGTGTGTAAGACTGCAAAGTTTGGAAAGTGCTGGTTTACTGTCATTTCTCCTGTGAAGTTAAATTCTTTCTCTATGATGCATCTTGAAGAACTGAAAACACTTTCAGTGACCAGCCACCCAAATAGCCTCTTAAAAACATCTGAAGATTGCTCATCTGCAAGAATCTAAAATGTGACAAAGCAGGGAGATGCCAGACATTCTTTAGGCTGAGATATGTTTACTTCTTCATGGAAGCTGCTTAGGAATCCAGCACAGTATCATCCTGGGTCTTAGTCCTGGCTGTGGTCTTAGCATGTACTGTTGGTATTAACCAGAAAAATGTAAGAAAAAGTCCTTTTTCCCCATTGCTTTCTTCTACCTATTGTTCTGTCCATCTATTTCTTCAGCATTGCCTATTACATGTGACGGACAAAAAGGCACTTTTCCTTGTTTACTTTCTCACAATCAGTTTCTTTCAGAAATTGAAGCTGCTTCCACCAGTGAACATAAGGGCTGCACATCCAGGTCGTGCAAACCATTCATCTGATCCATCATAAGGATCATGTTCATGCTACTCCAAAAGCTGAACCCTTCTTCAACACTCACTGTTTTCAACATCTGCAGCTCAGGCCTTTCCAGGTCCAGGGCCTGTATAGAATTGCTACTGTACTTCTCTTCTACATGCATCTGATCCCTGTTTGAACTAACTTATGTGCTCCAATTATTTTTCAGCTTCCTGTGGTAACAAATTAAATTATTTAATTGTATGCTGTTGTGAAGCAACTTCTTTTCTACTCAAACAATTGCCTAGTAACTGCTTTTGGCATCCTTATCCATATGTACTGTGAGGAATTGAGAGCAAATAATTAATAGGCCACCCTCTTCAGTATATTAATCACTTTCTAACCTGTTTCTATCCAGAAGTGCCTTTTTTAGCATGGAAATTATTTCCAATTACTGACCAGTCTTTCTTCTGTGAATCATTTGTTTTTGTGTTATTGGGGGTTTGTTGTTCTTTTGGGGGTGCTTGTGCTTGTTTTGTTTGTATTTTTGGGTTTTTTTTTTGAGATGTGACTAGAACTGTTTTAAAGATATTCTATGCTGTTTTCAGCTCTTTCCTATTAATTCTTAACATTTTTGCCTTTTTGGCTGCTGCTGAATGCTATTTTCAGAGAATTATTCAAAATTACTCTGATCTCTTTTCTGACTTGCAAAACATAATGATGAGCTCTTATTTAAGTGAGTGTATTCTGTATTTGTTTTTTTCTCATGTGCATCGATTTGCCTTTTTCACCTGACATTTTATTATTCAGGTGCTCAGTATTGCATAAACTACCTTGGCTGTCTTTAGCTCTGCTTTTCTCTTCTTATCTTTAATCATCTGTGCAGACCCACTTTCCCAGATTCTTCAGAACTATGTTGAACACCTCAGTACCTGTGGAAGTGTAAGAGTCTGCAGCACACAGAACAACTTCTGTCCTTTATTTTATTCCTTCAGTTACAGGAGGTATTTGTCTTTTGTCCTGTGGGAGCAGGACAGGGAGCAGGGAGTTTCCTTAAGATGTTTGATAGAAAATTTTGTCAAAACCTCACCTTGAAAAATACATGTTGCCTGTATTAAAATGCTTGTTGATTTCTGTGAAGGAATTTAATGAAATAGCAAAATTTAGGCTGCTGGACTGTCCTGTATTTATCATTCTTGCATCCGCATCTATTTAGTAATGAAATATTACATTAATTTCTTATCTAGGACAGTTATTATCTAAAAGTCAGGAACTAGGATGAAAGTCTTAAGTAATAATAAAATTATAAAGCAATCAGTCCTCTAATCAAAGTTTGTTTTGTTTGGGCAGAATAACAAAGCAGATCAGGGTCAACATCAAAATATTGAAGGAGATGTTTGGAAAGGATGAGCATCCTTCACTGTGTGCCTTTATCTCAGTCTCTTTAAGGCTTTTTATTTGCCTTCCATTACCTCAGGTAGATAATGCACAGCTTTTTTTTTCTTGTGTTTGCCAGAATGTTGTCCAGAGGCACTCTAAACCCCCAAAACTTTGATTAACAATAAAACTTTTGATGCATTGGTATTTCTGCATTTCTTCTATTAAGATTAGTCTTATTAGTCTTATGGCATTACTAAAATTACAATGAGTTTCTGCATCTTCTTTTAAGAGAGATTTTTGAAATAATTTACCTGGTTTTGTATTTTTTATTTCATAATATACTAGAATCACTGAATCTTTTTCATTCCATAATTCTCTACAACTGTTTTAAACTTTAAATAATGGGTTCTATTACTTTAATGCAACCTTGTGTACTTTATTTGACATAAAGAAAAGAAAGGTAAGGTAATAAATCCTAATGTTTGTGACTACATAGTTATTGTATACAAATTGTTTATAAGTAGGCAAATACAGAATGACATTTTGACTCATCATATATAAAGTTGTAAAATTAGCATAGATACACATGACAGTTTCTTAGTAGAGGGATGACAAGAGCAATACTGAATTCTAGCATAGTTTATGAAGTGCAATGAAACGGGACTAAGAAACATGAATTTGGGTCAGTTTAGCTCAGTATCAAGATATGATTGCTGCTCCATTCCCACTTTGTCTCCTTGTTCTCCTCCCAGGAATACCAAACTGTCAGCAGCTGCAGTGGAACAGGAGGTGTGGTACAAACTCAGTCATTTGCGGGTAGTGAACGGAGGGACTGAAATGCAATTCCATGCCTTACTCACTGCTCTTACCTCAGATATGGAGTGCCCTGGAAAAAAACAGACAATTGCAGCTGCTCTGATATTTCTGGGGCAAGTATTGACCCCTGGCATGTCCTGGAGTTTTTTTAAAGCCTCATAGAATATGTATAACTCTGTTCCTTTTATGCCCTTCTCACATCCCCTATTTTCATTTTAGGTTTTGAGGTAAAAATGTAAAAACTAGTATGTGAAATGTAGCTCCCAAAGTGTAGAATTTTCTTTCCCTGCAGAAGTAGTTCTCTGGTTTAAGCTCATCTCTTTCCTTGGGCCTCCCTGTGCACAACACTGATAAAACCATACCAAATGAGTGTGGGGTTTTTTTAGATGTTGATGAGATGAGATTGTGCATAAAGATGGTACATTATTTTTTGGATCAGCTCCTGGATATAATCAGGAATGGAATGGTGTTGGCTAAATAATTTTATCAGGGAAAGATTTTGACAAAGGACATGAGGAACATTTTCCTACATTTGGCTTGTGCTATTCCAGAAGAGCAGAGCTGTTGTTTTCCTCAAAGCTTTTTTCTGAACTGTCTTATTGCCCAGAAAAATGTGGGGTTTTGGTATAGTATGTGCCAGTCAATGCATAAAAAAACCTTTCTTTTTCTGATAGTTTTGATTTTTATTAACTTTCCTAGTCCTAGGTTTTGAAAAACAATAATTGAAAATGGCAGAAATAAGGTTAGCAAACGATGTGTTCTCAGAGTGTGGTATCTGGTAGCCTTCTAAAAGAAAATGAGAATTTATTTTTCTTACCATGCTTTCTTACTAGAAGATGCAAGCCAATAAGGATAATTTCCCAATTAGAGAGTAAATTGTAAAGATCCTGAATCTAGAATTTTAACAAGCAGCCAAAATAGGCCTCATTTTCTTCCTGCTTAGAAGAGTTTAAAAGTAAGAGGAATTATGTACTTCATTCACTTAAATCATCAAAGGTTAGCTTTGATGTTGCACATTTGGAAATGCTGACTTCAGTCTGGTCCATATGCAGAATACAGCAGTGTTTTCTTAAAGTGAGGACACTGCAAGTAGGTGGTTAAATTCTCCTTTAGGTCCTTGGTGTTAATACCTGGAAGACAAATAGAATGGTTGAGGTGCTTTTGAACTGGATGGTGTAAGAGAACATTTACTTCTTTACTTTTAAGGACACTTGAAAAATAAAAGGTTGAATTGCTTTTAGCAATTTTTTGCTTTTTAGTGTTACCATGTGCTCCCAATCTTGAGATTCTGTGGGTAGAGATTGATTTGTATGATGTAGTGGAAAGGCAGCTCTGGGGGTGGTTTGGGTTGGTTTGTTGGGGTTTTTTTTGGTACTAGCAATAATCCTTTGTCCCTCATTTTGGATTCTGATGGCATGCAGAACTTCAAGAGCACAGGAAATGGGGACTTGATTCTCTTTTCTCACAAACAACTGCTTGCTTTCATTTTCAGACCATCCTTTCTGTAAGTCAGCAAATCTGTTCTTTCTGAAGAGATGCAGCAGTGTTCTTTCTCCCTTTTTCTCACGTTAAAATAAAGAGCTCAGGTTGACTTTTCCTGAGGCTACCATGGCTGTATTTCAAATAAGGACAAAAAAGGGCAAATTATTTCCCCAAAAATTTTGGCTGTGGGTTCTTGATTGCAGCCACTGGGAAGTGTCCTTCTGGCCACATATAGTTCAGGCCAAGTAGCTGATCTGGGGATCTGAGCAGGAGAGAACCATGACACTTCTCAAGCCAGAGATTACCTGAGAGAGGCTTGCAAGTGCTACCTGAGATTCAGTATCCCCTTGAGATACTGGTATTTTCAAACCAGGGCCACTAGGCAGAGCATTACTTTTCAGTAATCAGATGAAGCATCTGTATAGTCAGTCAGTTGTAATGGTAATATGATGCACTGCTCTACTGAAAATTTCAGTCAGGACTCAGCTGTCCTCAGTCTTTTCATTTCAAGGCTTTGTTTGCACTGGGAGTTTGGACACAGTGTTATTTTCACATTATGAAGTTCTTACAGTAAGCATTTCCAAATTGATGTACTTTTTCATTTAAATTTAATTTTTAGGAGGAGTGATAGGAAAAGGAAACATATTTAGAGCACAATTCAACTTATGTACTATGCAAAGGCTGCTTGCAAAAGGGTTCATCTCACAAAACTCACCAAATGTTATTTATGACTGAAGTTTAACTCAGTGCTTGGCCTGTATTATAAAATAACCCTTTAAAGAATGCAAATTAATATTTTACTGGGGAGATATAAGAACAGCCATCTCATGAGCACACCTGATGAAACAGTCTCTAACAGCTTGTTTCTGTATGATGTGTAAATTTTGGAGTATTTATTTCACCTCTGTCTTAATTACTACATTATCCTGTCTAATGCAATACATTTGCAGCCCTCAAATTATTAAATCAAATATGCTTTGTTGGTTTCACCTTGAAATTAATAACTGCCTCAATTAGCTCAATTAGCAAAAGAGGGACTCTGAGGAATTTGTTGCTGATTCAGCATGTGCCTCATTGCAGGGTCATCCAATCCAATTCATTGCTAACTTGGTCAGTAAAATGCACATAGAATATCTTTGCTAAATGCATCAGTAACAAGGTGATCTTTCTGTCTGAATATTGTGGGTCTTAGCTTTTAAATACCAGTTAAAAAAAAAACAAAACCAAAAAAAACCAACCAAGATCAGGCTTCATCCAAGCTACTGGAAGCCTGCCTTTACATGGCACATAAGTTGAATTGTGCTGTAAATATGCTGCCTATTCCTATCACACCTTCTAAAAATTAAATTTAAATAAAAAACTGCATCAGTTTGGGAAATTAAATTTAAATGAAAAACTGCATCAGTTTGGGAATGCTTACTGTAAGAACTTCATGGTGTGAAAATAACACTGTGTGACTAATCTGAAGGGTTCTTGTCAGGGTATTTATAATGTCCCAGAAGCATACAGTCAGTAGCAAGGAATAACACAGCACACAGAAATCTGTAAATGATTCAGCAATACAGGCAAAAGACCTACAAAGTGTGTTTGCAGAATCTTGTATGGCATTAATAGATCTTCTGAGAAAGAAGGAGCTTTTGGCTCTAGTTTTGCCTTGACATCACACCTGAATGAGGCACTGAGGACTTCCTCCCTCACCCCACCTCTTTCAAGAATACTAAATTTGAACAATCATCCTTTGCATTTTTAATCTTTTTTTATTGTTGTTGTTTTTGTTGCTGCTGCTGCTGTTGTTATACCTGTTTTTAGAGCTAGATATTGGTAAGAGAAATTAGTATTGCTGCTGCCCTCAAAATTGTCTGTTTCTAGGAAAAAAGCTTAAAATGTGGCATTACAAAATATTACTGCTTTTTCACACTTCTGTATTGTATGCTGGCAGGAAGGAAGAGGTGATATGATGAGCTTTGCTTTTTCCCAAACAGTTAGACCTGCAGATTTCATGTGTACTCTAGGAATAAAATTGGACTGTTTCTAGCAAAAGCAACAGTTTTTGTGACCTAATATACAGTACCCCTAGATCCAAGGTGGGACATTGCAACCTGGATGAGTGAACTACCAGATCTGTAGAAAAAAAGTAAGCAGTCAAAATCCACACAATGGCTGTTTATTTGAATAAATTGATAGTGAAGATATTCCTGTCCTGGTGTACAGCAATACTTGAAAAAAACATTCCGTGGACTAGGATCCATAATTATTTTCTCATAAAAAGGAAGTGAAGCATGTTCATGCTCTTTTGGTGTGTGTTCATGTTTTCAATGGAAAATAGGTGTCCATGTATCACTAAAGTAAGCAAATGTCAATCTGATTGTGTCCAGGAAGGATAAAATGGGAATAAACCACTTGTTTTGCTGCTTTGCCATTTATCTATGCAAGATAGAAAGCCGAGTATAATCTCCCTTCTTGAAAGCCCACAATTGCATTCTAGATCCCAAAGAAAGCTATTTATTGTTGGTTTGTTCAACCAAATTTGCCCTCTGGGATTACCCTTTGTGATTGGAAAAGAAAGAATTTAGTTTAATTTCTTCATTTGGAAAATTTTTTGCTTGACTAGCAACAAGACTCCTGGGTCACTAAGCAATATGTTCTGCCCTAATTGCCTTCAACTTATGTTTCTTCAACATATGACTTAAGTCAGGCCTTTGGTAGTTGTTTTTTCCAAATTATGCAAAGTTGATATTCTGCTGCCCTGCAAAGCAGAATAATTTATAGAATGTTTCTATGTAGAAATTGCTTTCAAACATTTTACTTCATATAGAAACCTTAAGATTTTTCTTTAAAAAGGATGAATTGACACCAAGG
>VZRH01002149.1:159004-212975 GCA_013397555.1 Urocynchramus pylzowi
CCCCCCCCCCCCCCCAATCTTATCTGTCTCCCCTCCACACAAACATATTTGTTCTCTTTTTACATTGACTAAGAATATATTCAAGTGGCAATTTGAGAAAATATCAACTCAAGTTCCCAACTCTGCCTACACTCTAGACAAAAATAAATGTGTAACTAGAATGTGATGTATAATACATGCAGTCCAGACAGCAGAAACATATATAGGTTCCTCTAAATCTGTGAGAAGGAGTAGAAGAAAGAAACCCAAGTGACTCTGTGTAACTGAGTATGTGATGCTCATTTAGGCAAAAGCATGTTGGGTGGTATTATCCTCTCCTGGTATCCTGAATGGTGCAATTTCTGTTGGGAGATCCATCAGTGCACAGGTCCTGCACCAGAGGCATCCTTCAGCACCACACAATGAGACTGGCACTGCCTCCTAAACAATTTTACTTTTAAATAGTAAGTTGTCTAGGAGGAGGACATTTTTTACTCACATATCATGTCAACTTTTTAAAATTTTATCCTGTTTTAAGTTCACTGCCTTTATGTTGTAATAGACTTTCTTCCAGGTTCTTCCTAGCTCTGGGTTTGTTTTGAACTGCCCTCCTGAATGACATCAAGTGTACTGTTCTCCCACTCTTATCTTCACACTTTCTTATATGCTGTTCCTTATGTTTAGAAATCCTTATTCTCTATGCCAAATATCCTCCCACTCTATATTCACATTCTTCCTTTAAATGGCATTTCCTTAAAGTGTACAAAAAATAATCTGCAAGTTAAGAAATATAGCAACTACGCCTTGAGATCTGACAGTCTTCTGATCATCAGATTTGCTACAGTTTGCTGAATTCTTTTACTTTTGCATCATACTGAATAAATCAGGGATTCATTTTTCCTTAATATCACGTGCTATCTTTTTCATTGTATATATTTTTTAAATTTTATTTTTAAGTACCCCAAAGTACATCCCAATTGGTTTCCTAGAGGCCACCTGGCTGAGCAGTGCTTTTTGTTGTCTTCTTGCTTTTCCAGCTGAAAGTCCACTGATGGAAAAAAAAAAAATAGGTCAGTAAGACATCCCTCTCATAAGAGAGCTGAGTCCAGTATCTTAGGTACAGACTTAACCAGACAAAATTACCATTTTGGAGTTCTGGCTCAAGGATATTTGTTCAAAGAAAAGCACCAGAATGAATAAAGTACAAGTGAACCAGAACATGGGGTTTTTTTCTGAACTTGCATGCAATTCTTAAAACCATTTGTTTCATAGGGAGGTTGTGCTGCTTATAACCTCATTTATTTGTATTCTTTTTACTGCTAGATTAAAAAAACCCTGAAAAAAAATTGCATCCAAACCAGAGTAATTTATAGAAATTTGATTCATGCAACATTGATTCCTACTTGCCCCTAAAAAAGTGGAATTAGGAAATTTTCAGGCTATCTAAAATAGGCTTACCTTAAAAGAAATACCTTTTTTTAAAATCTGGGTCTACTAGTCTAAAAAGCTAGTGAAATCCTACTCCTCAGCATTTCTAAAACATGTACATTCTACATCTGTTTGCTGATTGTCTGTAGCATAAAATTCAGCCTAGAATTCTTGCAAGACATAAAAAGTCATTGTAAGCCACTCCTTCAGATGCTTTGCTGCAAGAGAAGTAAATCTAAACATTGACTACTAACAAAACAGAAACTGTAAAAACATTGCTAAAACAAATGAAGCTGACATTTTACAGAAAGAAAAGTGCTATTTTTGAACACAGTTATGATCTTTTAGTAAGTCTTAAATTTCCATTTAGCTATGTTTAAAATGATTGTCTGTGAGCGAAATAGGTCCAATTGCTTTTTCTCTTAATGTATCAAGGAAAAGCTAAAGCTAGGACCAGAATGGATCCCCTAGGAGTTAAGTGCAGAACTCCCAGAATAAATTTTCCACTAAACATTTTGGAATTAGTTTTCAGATTTCCTTAAACTCTGATGTAAATTTTTGATACATAATCAAACCAAATGCCTTGTTGTAGGGATTGGTCTTGTTGATAATGGAACAGCATCACCTTTCACCTCCAAACCTTTTGTTTTTCAGTCTCAACAGTGTCACAACTACTCATTACTGGAAATATTCTCCCAGGATGCATGTCAGGCTGGACATGCATCAAAACATTTTTCTTTCTGCCTGACCTAACTTTTCCTTTCTCTCATTCAAGCAGATTATTGAAAACCATCCAGTTTTATGTGTTCCTGAGCTATGAGGAAAACAGGAAGCAGAAAAGGAGATTCTTTCCTGTCATGCTGCTCTGTAAATCAAATCCTACATGTGTAGCTTGTAGTTCCAAGGAAGTCTGTAACTACTGAGTTTGAGGGGAGTTTTTCAGAAATTGTATTTTCCTTCAGATTTCTCTAGTTTCTTCCTTTAAAATATTTTTGTGACAGAATTATTCACATTTATGCCTTGTCTCTGAGGCTGCAACCTGGAAGTGTTCTGATTGTCAAGAAGTAGTCTTGAAGTCACTCAGGAATCTCAATACTCAGGAATTAATCTCAGAATGAGAACAGATCCTTTGAATTCACACAGTGGTTGCATGTACTCTGCATGCCTCAGTGGAATTGTTTTGTATCCTAAAAACAGAAACACCACTTTGTCTTCCAGGTTTTACCTCGAGCAGTTGTGTGGATGTCAGTGTGGGTGGAACTCATATCACTAAGGTTATCACAGAGGTGTCTTATTTTTGTCCTGGGGCTATGACTCTGTGGTTTGGTAAATTGCCTGAAGCAGGACATTAATATCTTGCAAACTTGAGCATTTAACATGAAAAACCACTCTTTAGTCATAAAAATGAGATGCAATAGGAAACTACTAGTCAATTTTTTTCCTGTGTTGCAGACAATAAAGAAAATGTCTTCCAGTTTCCATTCAGGACCTTTTGTTACAAAGGGCAAGAATGTACATGAGTCAGCTTCAGTTGTGGGATTCTTTTTCCTTTTCCCAGTGAATATTCCTATTATACAAAGATCTTGGAGTCCTAATGCAAAATTTCAAAGTGTTTCTATGAAGATATTCTGGATCTGGTTTTAGGGGGTTTATTTGTTTTGTTGTGTTGTGATTTGGGGTTTTTAAAATTTTAGGGGGTAGTTAATGTATGCCAACAAACTGTGTATCTTAAGCTATCATCATGCTTTGTCTTGGAAAACACTTTTGTGGTATAAACATAAGAAAAACACCCTGTTTTGCTCAGACTTTGGTTGAAGGAAGTTTACTGGGTCTTAAGTACTTCAAAGCTGCAAAACCTAATTCAAAATGTTGGGTGAATTCCATGTATTTTTACAGCTATACAAAAAGAAGTGCAAAAAGGTACCTTTTTAATTTGACAATGTTTTGCAACCACTTTACAGGACAACAAAGAAAAAAGTTAGAAAAAGCCACTCAGAATTGTGCCGTTCAGCTGCAGCATCCATGAGCAAGCAACTCCAGTTGTTGACATGAGACTTGACCACAGGCAGCATGAGGTCAAGAAATATTAATAAAAAGCTTTCTTAACTGGTTATTTCTGCTCTTTTTTTGTGTCCCCTTGTTGACACATGACAGAGCATTTGGGGTCAGGTGCCCAGCTATCAGTGCAGATGGACTAAAGCACCTTTCTCTGAGCCCTTGCTGACATGGACTCAGCCGTGACTCAGCCAGGGGAAGTTAACTGATTGTACTTAACTTTCTCTACTATGGTAAAATAAGTTGCAGAGAGAACACACTGAAAGCCAAGGGCCTCTAAATACTTTTCCCTTTTATGGAATAGAGCTCCCAGATCTCCATTTCCTGGAGATTGTACTCTAAGCTTACACAGTGGTAAAAGAAAGTTCTCTGCATTCACTGATCTGTATCTGACTACAAATTTGAGCTCAGGGTATAATTTTTTTCCTAACTATTTTAAGCATTAAGTTTATAATAACAGACCAAAATGTTAAAAGCACTCCATCCTCTCTTGTATTTCTTTTTCTTTTTCTTACTTTTTTCTTTAGATTGTCTCCTCTTAGTGTGGGAATGAGCAGAATTTTGTGAACTGATTAGGTAATTTGTGTTTAACTCATTTTGTAGGTGCACAAGGCTCGTGCATACTGAAATTGTAGATCTTCACCCACATCCACTCTGCCTGTGACATGTGAGTTAATCTCTACAAGTATTTAATTTTAAAAGATAATTTTGAAGCTTTTGTCATTTCTGAAAGAATGGAGTTTTGGGGGTGATAATTTACTTTGATAAAACACTACAATAATGTAAATTACATTATTTGATAAGATAGAGGCAGGCCAGATAGGGCTTGATCAATGAAGAGAAAAAAGAAATAGAAATAACAGGATCTTGAAATTATCTCAGTGCCTAGGATGCTAGTATGTGTTCATCCACCTTAACTGTTTTTAAAGTGCAGGTATATTTTTAAGCTCTCTTTTCAGTGTCTTCTGGGCCAATAATTACAGGTGTTTCAGTTGGTATCTCACTGTATTGCATGTATTGTTAACATATCATTTCCTTCTTTGACTGGAACATGTTTGTTCTTGTGGAAAGGAGACAAAGCTGGAAAAGCCAATGGTAGCATGATTCCAAAGGATGTTCAACTGGCAGATGAGCCAGGCTTAGAACCAGGCTAGTCAAGCTCTACACACTCTAGCTCAGGGTTCAGTAAGGCTGTCAGCTGGGTTTGTAAATAGAGGTGTGAATTTCTGTAAGCTTCAAGGCTGCACTCTGTCCTAATGCTCTGCTGAAAAAGAAAAAATGTACCTTCCAGTGACATAAATTTTCCAAGGACATTTCTTTATCTTCTGTCTACATTTTTGAGATGCAGATTAGCTCCTCTAATTCTAACACTACATTTTGACTCCGTGTGACATTTACTGGGGCCATTTTCATTGCCCAACTAAAGGGGCATAAAGTCACTTCAGCAGTGATGGAAGAACATTTATTAACATTTATTTAACTAATATTTAAGTTTGCATCTTTTCTAAACCTTTGCCTTTCCTACCAGTATCAGAAGGCAGAAAATGATCAGAATTGATCAGAGAATGCAGAACTCTTTGCAGAACATGGTATATCCAGTTGCATTTACAATATATGGTATCTGTGCTGGGTAAGCATGATAGTCTTTAAAAAACCTGGGCTACTAACTTTAAGAACACTGCACAGGTTAAACTAAGCTTTCAGACTGAAAGTTAATAATTTTGGAGTTCTAAAGAATATAGTTCATTAATTGAACTACATCCTTTTACTGAAATACCAAAATGCAATACCCCTCACTTTGGCAGTCAAGGTGCCCAAAGATTGTGTTTGATTTAAGAAGCCTAAGAATATGAATAATTATGTGCAAGTTTTCACTGCTCCAATATAGTCCTCAGCACTGGGGTTTTCTGGAGTGGTATTAGGAAAAAATGGCAAGTCAGAAGAAGAAATTTTCCTACTGATTAGCACAGAGATTTGAGGCTTATTCCTATTAGCAAGATATCTCTGTAAGGAAATCAGAATAGGGTTCTAATTGTGTAGGAGACAGCCTGAACTCAGTCCACTCCAAATCTGGGGGTTGTTAAGGTGGCATAAATTCATCTTTCTACCCTCCTTTTTCCCTTGGCTGTACTTTCTGTGCTGCATCTCTAGGACAACACAGCTCGGGATTTGTCCCTTTCTATTCTTAGACAAGCCTGCTGATTTATTTCTTTTTCTTTTAAAGTTTTTTTTTGCTTTTTAGATCTGAAAAATGAACTGAAACTTGATGCACTTAATAGTTCTTTCTTGTTTCAAGATAAGTTGCATTACTTTTTTAAGTTTAGTATGTACTAAGAACTCAGTTAAGACTGGGAATAAACTTCTTTGGTGCAATAGCTTCTACAATTCCATGTAGGACTGCAAACATGCTTTGGCCATGACTTGAAACATTCCTGATTTTTCAGACCCAGCATTGGGTTGAATGTATCAGAACCATAATAAATTCGTAAGGCAAACAAGAGGGATTAGATAAATAGCCAGATTTATATTTTTTCTATCTCTTTCTCTCTCTCTCTCTCTTTTTTTTTTTAAATTTGAATTTGAGTTCTTGCAAACTCAGAAATTGTGTAGGATGGCCGGATTTTGTTACAGAGAGGAAAAGTGACACAAGTCTGTGTCACTTTTTTTAGTTACCTTGTTTCCATCTCAGCTTGGTGTGTTGCTGATAGTTGGTGTCGGGGTTTGATACAAAAAAATGTAATTGTTGAAACACACAGATGATCAGTATCTATCTGTCTGTGGATTTATTCAAATGTACATAATCATAAATATGTATTTTCCATCCTATTAGGGACTTTGTTTTCCCTTAATAGCCATTTTTAAAGATTTTATTCATTGAAAGTTTACTCTTATTTGAAGTCAGAGGTAAAATCATGATACAAACATGAACTACCACTTACTTTTGTAGAGTTAGAAAATCACCTGTAACATGTACAACATGTCTAGAAAACCTTGAAGCATGCTGTTCCTACAGCATACACTGCTCTGAAATATCTTTATGCCTACTGTTCAAAAAGAGTCTGAATCTTGGTCTTCATAATGATGTCACATGTGCTGCATCTTTTTCACAGCTGTTATTAAGGAACTGCAATGATATAATTACTTTTTCCTGAACTCACCAATACTTGTGTAGGATCATTCTTACAATCTAATCATTCTGCATTATCATGTGTGATGGCCTTGTATTCCTCTTCTAGTAAAAGAGAAACTTAGGTTTCCAACATAATGTGAAATGAACATAATAAAAGCATGGGTCTTAGCTGTTCCTGTAGTCCAAAGTTTTCACACATTCTGTAGGTTTTACAACACAGATTTTCTTCTGTGAGAGCTGAGGTGAGGCACTTGTCACTACTGAGACTGCTTCAGTGTTTCTTGTGAATGGTTTTGCCTCTTTTTGCTTTTATTTTAAAGCAACAGTAAACTAATAAACTAACATGTTCCTGAATACCTTTCTTTGCCCACCTCTGAAATGAAAGGGAAAACTGTAGCAGGTTAATTTAGAATGCAGCAGTCAGCAGTTCCTACTGGAGACACCAGTGTGTGCCCCAGCTGGCCTCAGCTGTGTGTGTGTGACCTGCAGGCGCACCGGGGAGTGCAGTGATGCATTCGTGAGGACACTGATGTACTGATGAGGACAGCTCCCTGATTCCTGGGCAGGTGTCACAGTAAGTATTGCAACCCATTCCCTGCCACTCTAAGGACTGATTTGTGCTTTGCACTGCTGGCCTCAGACTTTGGTACAGGCTTTCATGCTGATGTTACCCTTGTGAATGCATTGCTTCCCCTTGATACTAATAATGAGAATTTTCTCAGCTAATAGGTAGTGATTTTTTTTTTTCTTCTTTGGGCATTTCTGCTGTTTTGCTTTGGAAGTGTCTTGCACCTTGTTGTCTTGTGCAGAGGTACACCAAGTCTTTTCACAATTCACCTTGCTCAAAGGAGAAGCGCCGCCCTCTAGGGCTCCAGTTTTGTTCCTCTGAGATCTGAGATCATGCTCTGTAGCATTAAGACTATTACTAAAAGGCATATTTTGGGAGAGATGACTGAGAAGGGACCCTAGCAATGTCTGTCAGTATCTGAAGGGAAGTGTCAGAGGATGGATCCAGATTCTGCTTGGTGGTGCTGAACAACAGGACAAGAGGCAAGGGCAGAAACTGATGCACAGGAAATTCCACCTGAACATGAAGAAAAACTTCTCCACTGTGCAGATGATTGTGCATTGGAACAGATTGTCCAGAGAGGCTGTGGAGGCTCCCTCACTGGAGATATTCAAGAACTTTCTGGATGCAATTCTGTTCCATGAGCTCTGGGATGACCCAGCTTGAGCAGGGAGGTTGGACCAGATGACTCCTGTGGTCCCTTCCAACCTGAACCATTATGCTGTTCTGTGGTATCCAGGATATGATAACAGGATGCTGTTTACTTCTTAGAAGGTATTTAGAGAAGGCAGTTTGGTCACATCATAGTGACAAAATGAAAATTGTAAAATGGAGGAAAGAGATGGAAGTAGCAACAAGAACAGAAGGTTGTCTGTTTTGAATGCATTTGCTAAGTTACACTTGACCTTGAAAGCTTTCATTACTAAAACACAAGATAGCATTTTTAATTTAAATCTTAATACTGTTTTGTTATTGTAAAGTGATCTCAGTTTTTGAGCATAGAGTTTTAAATGGATTTGATTTGTATTTTTGGCATCTAACCCAGCCTGCAGATCACGAGGCCTCCCAGAGCTTATGCCTTCAGGCTAACTTGAAACAGATACTGCCAGCAGTGCATGGTCCTCTTAGTCAACATTGCAGCTCCACGTGCTTCATGCTGCCCACCATGCCAACCTTACCTGAAGACAAGGGACAAGCAAAAGAGGCCCAGCACAACAGCTCTCCTCCAGCCAAAGTAAGCTCTCTTACTTACAAAGGTGTTTTCTGACACTTGCTGGAAACCTGAGGCTGAAACCTGCTTGTGTATATTTAGGGGTTTATAAAATCAAATCTATTTGTTGCTCTGTATTAGGGTGTTTTGCTTAATTGATGAAGCTCTGAATGATCCTTCAGTTGAAATCCTTGAAGTTCCTCAAATATTTTATAGCCTAAGGGATGAGAACTTAAATTGCTCAAGCAGTTGTTTATCATTTTGAACTGGAGGCTTATAAATGGTTCAGAACAGACAGACATATATCAAAGCTGTCCAAAAATGTCCTTTCTGATGTTATTAAAGAAAACTTTAAACTTTGAGAACAGAACTTAGGCTTGCACTTCAACAACTAGTGTTGTTTTTACAGCTATAGAGGATGTTATGCAACTCATGTGTATGTGAAAGATGGAAATGGGCTTTTTTGGTTTGTAGTCTTTCTCAGTGCTTTATTTGCCAAGATGAACATACACTGGAACTATACAGAGGCAGGTGGGTGCTCTCCAGGAGTTTGCTTTAAATTTATGTGGCATCTACATGTTTTTACATGTTTTCTTTCCAGATAAATATAAAAAATCAGTAACAGATGGGTCTTCCCCTTTTTCAGTAATCTATATCACAGATAAAAAGTGGCTTTATGCTTTAATAAACTGGGGTTGGATTTTTTTTTTCCAGTTGTTAGCTGAAGCAAAGAACCTTACTGTGATTAAGAAATCACAGGTTATCCAAATCATTAGTTTTTATGCAAACTGGTATAAAGAAATAGAGGATTTATAGTCTGGCACATCCTCAGTTAAAGATGAGACACTGTCATTGGGTTTGGGGACACTACATTCCAGACTTTAGGTGAAAACATCCGCTACTTTAACATTGTTGGAAAATATTGTCAGCAGTGAGCTCTGCCCTGATTTGTCCTGCCTTCCATCTGAACTGCACATGGTGCTGAGTGTTAATTTCCTGCCTTAAGATAAACACCCCACTTGGATACAAGTTCATCAAGACTGCCATCTGATAACATCTATTAGCTGAAGAAGATTTTATTGGTATTTTTTTTAACTCATCTATGTGAAAAGTATTTTAGTACAAAAGACTTGCTGTGTAAAACATACCCAGAGATGAAAAATATGAAAATCTAGCAGACATCAGTGATTCTAATCCTGAATGTGCTTGTCAAGTGGGAGAAATTAAAATTTCCAACCTCCCAATATAAAAGCATTAAATTTTTAATACATTTTCCAGGCCTTTTAGATGTAGGTCTTAAATGAACTGTGGTAATGTGGTAGTTCATTAATCAGTTCACTGTGCAAAATGCTTCATTTTAGGTAAGTGATTATTTTTAGGCACAAAATCACAGTGGAATGATTTTAACCAGCACACTGCTCATAAGCCTACTTAGGGTTTGCCACTAGCCAATGTTGTGAAAATTTGATCTTGTTCATAGCTGTTGTCACTCTTGGCTCTTGCTGCAGGTCAAGTTCTACAGCATGACTGTAAGTCATTCTAAGTAAAACAGCTTATTGTGAGATAAGGACTTGCAAGCAAGGAGAGGGCAGAATGAGCTAAAAGCTGATGAATTGGTTTTCTGCCACTCAAAAAAATTTCCAAGTCTGGAATTTCATCTCATCTAGAATGCTGTCTGGTGTCTAGCAACTTCCTTGTTCTGTTTCAGTAGTTTCTTCCCCACCTATTCCCTGCATGCCCAAATGCACCCAGATTGTAAAACAGTTCTAACAAAAAGAAAATGAGCCTTGCATCACATGTAGCTTTCTGCGTGCTTCAAGTATGATCATGCTTTTACATGATGGGAAGACCTGGGTTCTACGTCTCAAATTCATTTTGAGAAAAGAAATGTGGGTTTTCATTTCCATATTTCTTACAGCAGCCTGGGTTTTTCTGAAGTTCAGTCCAGACTTTTAATTAATATCTAAGAATATGGCCAGGTGGCAGGTGGGTTTCTGTTTCCTGGTTTTTCGTTGTTTGGTTTTTTTTCCCCCAGTGCTTTAAAGAATTCAGTTCTTATACAGCAAAGCTCTGTCACCTGGCTGCCTGGCAGGGTAGGTCTTTCAGCAGAGTATTTTTGTATTCCTTCTCCCTTCACCATCCCATTAATGTAAAAATCATCTGAATTTGTCTGGATTTTAAACATTTCAAAAGCACATTCTCTGTGTGCTTAGTGAGGGCCTGGTAGAACTTAAGAGCCAGAATGTCTGGAGGTTCTACTTCCATCCCTGATCCTCTTGGCTGTTCTGTTATGGACCAAACTGCCTGTGCCACCCTCTCAGCCCTCCCCATGCCCCCCTGCAAGTCTGAATGGCTCTTGGTCACCTTTGTGGAGCAGGCCCACCTGAGCCACAGAGGTGGAGTCAGTTTTACCCTATGTTTTGTGGGGAGGAGGGCTTTGGACAAAAAGGAAGCAAAGACTTGGGTAGCAGGGAACCACTGGTAGTAGGAGATGAGGCAACTGTTGGGAATAGCTGAGGAGCAGAAGGGTCTGGAAGCTACCAAGGGAGCAGAGTTAAAGACACACAAATAAGAAGGTGATGGAAATCTTCTGTGACATCTCTGTGCAGTTGTACAACACTGCACTGTTGTGAGGCAGCTTAAGCTTCCTGTTAAAGCTTCTCTTCCAAGGCCTGTGTAGAGCAGCCTGAGCACTCCTCAGTCTATAACAATTCCTTTTGATTGGAGCCAGCTGGCCCTGCAAAGAGCTTCCTGCTCTGGCTATTCCTGCCCCTCTCCTGGATGATGCAGGTTTGTACAACGGGGGCCATGAGGTTTCACTTGTGTAGATGCTGAACTCCTATAGCTGCTGACCAGGATTAATGTTTTCTACCTGACCTGAACTAGCCTTGGCTGCAGCCTCTTTTTTTTTTTCCTCCTTTTTTCTTTTTTTCTTTTTTCTTTTTTTTAATGAGCTGTTTTTAGAGTCCTAAAATGGGCTTGAATGACTTCAAGGCTGATGTTACATCATTCAAAAGTTTTTGCTTTCTGGGAGTCATCAGATTAGTATAAACACTGTACATGTGTATTCAGCTGCTTTGCCCTACAAGCAGGGGAGTCACCTGAGTTTTGTCATTGACAAAATATATTGTCACTTTTTAACATTTTCAAGGATATTACTAAAAACTACTTTCAAGCTATTGTCAGAAAATGTCACTTGTGCATTTGAATCACATATGCTTTGGGATTCTAACATTTTCAGAATTATAAGGATATTTTTTCCTAAATTTAAATCTGCTCAGTGTTTTCTTGGCATGTTACCCATCCTGCTCTCCTGTGACTGACAAAATAAACATGTCAAGGAAGTTCATGTGAGAATTATGAGTATGGAAGTGTGGACCTGCTTTTAAAAAAATTATTTTAGTAAAAAAATATGCTATTTACAGTAGAATCAAGAATCCTAACTCAGGTGTCCAAATCAAGGCATATTTCATTGCCTTTGAGAGGTAGAAGGGTTATGCTATCTATTTTAATATTATACCATTTTCCAAGTACTTCTAGAGTCCTTTGACTTGATCAGAAAATACATTATTTCAACAAGAATAAAATGTAGCACTGGGAGAGATATTGCAAGGAGTTCTATGATAAATGATAGTCATGAGCAGTCAGGCAAGAGTCAGCTTCCTTGTGGAACAGAATAGAATGGTTTAGAATGGAAGGGACCTTTAAGGTCCTCCAGCTCCAACTGCCCTGTTATGGACAGGGACACCTTCCACTAGATCAGGCTGCTCAGAGCTCCAACCAACCTGGCCTTGAACACTTCCAGAGTCTAAACCTGACTTGCTAAACTGTGACTTATTACATGCTTCATTCTATTAATGGCTAAATTAATCTATTAGTGTTATTGCAACAGATTTTTCTTACCTGCCTTACAAATTTCTTGCGAAGCTTCAGGATGTAGTTTCAAGAAAATTGTAGACTCCAAATAACAAACTAAAACAAAACTCTCATATATATCAGTGCCTAGAGGATGCAATTAGGATTTGAGAATTTACAAATTATTCTTTAAATTTTACAAGTCACTTGACAGCAGTCCATTGCCACTGCTGGGAAGCTTTCCCTCCAGCTGTTTCTTGGTTTTAATCTGAATACAGTGCTTGGGGTAGAAGTAATCATTTTCTTACCACATATGAGACATCCACCTCAATTTATGCCAACTTGATGCATTTCCACTTGTGATATCTCACAGGAAATAGATTTCTTTTCTTCAGCTGGTACAATTATGCAGAAAGTATGAGATTAAGTTCTTGAGGCAAGGTCTCATATTTTTAAGCAGGCAAGCACATATTAATATTCAGTACCAACTTGTCAGTTTCTTTTAGCACTTAAATTTTTTATTTTGTTAAATATTTAAATTATATTTTTAAAATATATGTTTCCAAGTAATTTGAGGGATAACCATGTGGAGCTCTTCACAAGATAAATTTAAATTATTTTCTGAAGTTTTGGGTATCATGTGTATACTTAATATTGTGTTTATTCAAGCTTTCATTATACATCACTATCATTTGGAGGGTTTGTGTGCTCAATTTAGCCCTGTTATACAGAGCTGCTTTTCACTTTTGCATTCAGCTCATTAATTCACTGAACTCTTGGGTATGTACTTCACTTGAGTAATGGTTTGCTGTGTGAAAAACCAGACTGTCTGCCTTTTTAAAGCTTTCTCATTAGCTCCATGCTTATTGAATTTAGCTTGCATGCATTAAAACCTTTTAAAGAAAACAGATATTCCAGGTCTCCATCATATCTTTTGAGTAATTTAAGTATAGGCCTCTAATTCATATTTGTTTTGTCAAATTACAGCTAATTATCTCTTATTTCAATTACTTTTTATTTTTTAGGTAAATTGAGAAATACACATTGTTTTCCACACAGAGAGTCAATGTTCAGTGGTTTGAATTTCTGTTTAACTACATTTTTATATTTGTCACACACCATTCAGGACACAACTGTTGAAGGGACAACATGCAGCACACCTTCTATTGTTCTTCCAGAGAATGCTGTCACACCAGATGTAGAAATTGATAAAAATCTGGTTAACAGGTACTATATAATACATTACCAATCCATCCATAAATTCCATGGACTGTGTTTCAAAACTATTGCTCTGAAATGTATGCTGTATGAAAATATTAATGCTGCATCTCTGTGATTTTGTCATATTGCCTTTGCATTTTGAGAATGGCGTTTGGGATGTGGGGTGGAGGAACAGGAATGTAATTGAGACTAAAAGAATACAGTTACACAGAATAACTTGCCTGGAAACCCCACTTATTGAGGTGGACAACTTAAATATCTAGTTTGAGCACTGTAATACAATGGGATTTGAAGCAGTTTTGGGCCCATTCACATAGATGGGGCAAGAATACCACCTTGAGGTTAAGCATATGTAAAAGTAAGTCACTGAATAGAAATAGTAATCCTGTTTGAAGTTGAAAACTTCAATTCAGTTTTCAGTTATTATATTTACTCTGATAAAGAATACTTCCTGACCTGGGCTTTTAAATTTTACTCACCTGCCACTAAACTTAAAATATGGCAAAAAACATATCAGAAAATATATTTTGTAAATCTGTAATTTGTTTGTATTTTTAAAAGTGTGCTTCTCCAAACTTCAAGATTAGTTTAGAATCAGAGTTTGTATGCGGCCATTCAAAAGCAGAATTATTTGCAAGATCAGTATTGACATTTCTGCAGTTGTTTGAGACTTTTACCTGGTTTGCAGTTTAGAAAGATTCTGTGGGAGTGTCAATGTGGGAGCCTAAGGAATTATTTTAGCCATAAAATTTAGCTTAAGAAGCAATAATAATTCAGGAAGACTAAGTGGTTTTTTTGGGATTTTTTTGTTTTCTGTTTTTTGTTGTGGTTTTTTTTCTTTGTTTGTTTTGTTTTGTTTTTTGGTTTGGTTTTTTTTTTTTTTTTCTCTATGCCATTCTTACATGATTTTTAAGTCATGGTAATAATCTAAAGAAATGTAGGGTTTTTTCCTGAGAAATCAGGTTCACAGTGGATGAGATTAATAGCAAATTTTAGAACTCCTTCATCAGATCAGTTTCTGCTGAATTTTCCTTCTTTTTGCAATCTCCTCCATTTTCCAGTTGTTTGGAGGTGAGACAAATTGCAATAAATGCTTTTTGTCTTCATTTGTAAATCAAAGGGCTTTCTTTTTAATATTAAATTTTAATAGGCAATTAGGACCTCTTTTTGGTGCCATACTCCATAATTTTTTTTTTGTTCACTTTTCTCTCCAGGCCTCGGAGTCCTCATAGGAGACATTCCAACCGTGCCACCAGGAATTCAACAAGTTCACTGACTTCTGTTGGTAAGGAGTGAATATTTGTTTCAACCAGGATGTATTCTCAGAAAATGTGACACGCAATAAAAACCTATATAGAGAGTCTGACTGTATTGACCACAATTTTTTTCTGTGTGCACACTGTGCACAGGGAATGCTGCTGGGATGTTGAATTGTGATCATGAGTTTGTAAGTGGACTGCCTGCAGACCAATTTAGGGAAATACACACATTGTTACTTTCAGAAAGTTGTTAATTGGTACATTAGCTTAACATTTATAGAAGGCCCAACATATACATGCTTTATTTCTAGTAGAATGTGAAATATTGATTTTGCTACACTTCAGCTTCTCTTTTGCTGGTACAGGGAAAGTGTCATTGGAGGTCTGTCTCTCAGACTTCCAACACACAAATCTGAGTTTAAACCAAAACATATTTCACTGAAAACAGATTGCTTTAGAATTTTCAATCAGTAAGTATGGTTTTTGACATCCTTGAAATTGAACTAAAGCCAAAGGATTTCTCCCTCCCCCCCACAAAAAAATCAACCAAAAACCAATAGTGAAACAACACATCCACAAACAAAAAGCTCCTGAGTTTTTGCTGCTTGCTTACATCCTTAGCTTTTCAGAAAACTGATGGTTCTGTAATTGCTCTTGTCAATTTTTAAAATATTTTTTTCATATTACCTGATGACTTTCCTCCTCCTCATTCAAGCTGTTCTTTAAATGCTCATAAAAGCCATTTATACTGACTCACACAGAAAGGGCCTTTCTCACAACTGCCTGCTTTGTTTGCTGGAGAATTGTAAAAATTAGTGCTCGAGGTTTAGTGTTTTCAACCAATATAAATGCCACAGATTAATGAAGTATTAAATTAATTGTTAAAACTATCGTGCATAAATCTTTGCTGGGTGAGTTTGTGGGTTCTTAGCCTTGAAAAACTGAACATGAAAATTCCATGAAAAAGCTCAGTCTACAACAGAAATGCCATTACTGTTAGTTGAGATGGATCTAATGGCACTTTTATTTAGAAATGAGAAAAACTTCATTGGAGACACAGCTGGAAAAGCCAGTTTGATGTATTCAGACAAGTTTTGATCACAGTGAATTGATCTTAGCGGGTTGCCTGTGGTTTTGAGGACTTGCTCTAAACTTGAGATTGTAACAACATGAGAAATGAGCAGACATTATTTTTTTTTTGTTACATGCAAGCTCAAAGCTAAATTTATAGGTGGAAATTTACAGGCTTGTTTTAATATAGCACAATATACCTGGAAATGGAAGGTCCAGCTCTAATTCTGACATTTTCTACACAGACAATAGTGGTCATGTGATTGATCTGGTGAATGATCCACTACCAGATGTCAAAATATCAGAGGAAGACAAAAAGAAGAACCTTGAATTGTTAGAAGAAGCAAAGAAAGTGAGTGAGAGGTTCCTAACACGCAGAGGCAGAAAGTCAAGAAGCAGCCTCTCAGAGTCACCCACAGGTAGGGGCAGATCCTGAAAACCAGATTTTATATTCTCCTTCAAACATCTGTAAAGGCAAGCATCTCCTGTAATCTATACATTGCTGCTGTTGCCATACACTTGGTTAATCTGAAGGTCAGAATCCCTCATGTCCTCCACAAGGTTCCACATAAAACAGAAATGACCCATCCATGTACCCAGATGTGTCAGGGTAAAATGGTGTAAAGTTACACTGCAAACAGTGTAACAAGAAAGCATGAAATATTTCTATTGAAAAGTGAAAAATGCCCATCAATTGTTGTTTAAATGAAATTCTAGTGGCTAGATTCGTCCTACTGAAAAAAGATTCCCTCCAGACACAATTACACTGCCTCTTACTCTGAACATAGCCATCAACTAAGCTAAATGGACCAGATCCTCCTTTAAAAACAGGAGAATAAAATGTTATGTTCTAGAATGTCAATTGAAATTATTTTTTCTTTTCTGTGAAGTATTTTAAAACTGAAACAAAATGCCATTTTACCATGAAATAGGACTTTCATTTTGCTTTGAAATGCCATTTCAAACAAAATTCTGTCTTACAATTGGCCTGACACTCTCTGGAGGGAAACCCCCCCCCCCAAACTATACATCACCTCTGTTTTTTCCTAAATTCCTCGTGAATCTTCTCTTGTGCTGAATCTCCTCAGTGCTTACAGTACCAGAAAACTGAGGAGAACAAGGATTTCCTGTATCAATAGAAATTTATCCATTTTTGATAAGTATAAAGCATGAAACATACTCTAAACTCCTAATTGCCAAGTACAACCTGGCAATTAAAACGACTTGTCAGGTTCTGGACAAACACATGACTGTGATATTGATATTTTAATCTCATCTGAATTCTAAAAATACAGAAGGTACAAGCCTAGAAAGTAAAATCACCTTTTCATTTTGTGTTTGTTCTAATGAAGCAGTTTCCCCTACTCTTAAAGTTTCACCCATAGCATCTCAGTGCAACTCTCTTGCTCTTCCCCTTCCATCAGGTAAAATGATCATGAATCATTAAGGGAGAAAAGATGTCTAAGACCATCAAAGCCAATCACTTGCAGGCTCAAACTTATAGAAGCTCCCCAAAAAAGTATTTGTTTAGTATTTCTTGAGAAAAGTAGATTAAGCATCTAGTCCTGAATGTGATAAAGTTATTTAATGCATTCAAAATATATTTTTGCATATAGATCTTTTTATTATATTTTTATTCCTGTGGTGTTGCAAATTTACATGTTATATTTTCTAACTTTTATCAATAACAGAGTTTTGAGAAGATTTAATGATCTTTCACTTGCTAGGTGTTTGATTTTTTTTTTTCTTTTTTAATAGCAGTTTTGGCATTTGAATTTTTGTTCTTCATGTATTATGGGAAACTGTGTACATATGGGTTTGTTAATGCCATAGTAGTAAAACTTTTGAGCAAAATATCAGGATATGCCCTAATTATATGTGTATCTTTCAGGGTTGGATGCATGCACAACCACTAGTATTGAGTCAGTATCTCCAGGGCCGGTAAGAGCTGAATAGTCCGTGCAATAACTTGATTATTACAGTACCCTATTATAATATGCTGCCCTTTTAGTCTCTGATAAAAATTGTATATTTTGAATACCATTTTGTAGACCAAAATTGGATTACTGGTATTTTCTCTGTACAGCAAGGGAGAAATAAATGTTTAGTCTGAAGATAGAAATCTATGAAATAACAAGAACTGAAAGATCATGAAAATCTGTTAAGTGTAGAAAATAGAAAAAGATGCAATATAATCCTAATCTATGAAAAAAGTAATCCCTAAAGCTATTTCATAAATAAATACGACAAGCAATGTAAAAATGAGATTAAAATTTCAGCCATTAATATCTATATCTAATGTTTGTAGCATAGGTGTTAAACAGAACCTTGTAAGCATTTTTTTTCAATTTTTTTTTTTTGCTAGAATAACAGAATTGTGAAAGAGGATGACAGGCAAACTGCAGAGGTAAGAGTTTCACACTGAGAGCTAAACAAAGTCTGCTTGTTTGTCTTAGCACACATATGACTAAAATGGGACTATGACTATGATGGGACTAAAAATGCTGAAAGATTGTTCACTGGGTGAAAAGAAAATTACACTGCTTTAAGAAATTATGAAGCACCTGCAAAAGAAGTGGAAGATAGTGAGCTTACCACTTGATCTTTCCAACCTATCATGCACCCTGCTCTAGCTCAATTAAAATCAATATACTAAATAACTTTATAAATAAAGTAAAAATATCTACTATAGCCATTTTGGTGAATGTCAGTGGTTTATACTTTCCATGACATTAACATGCTGAGGAGCTTGGCTTTAGGAGGATTGATGTGGTGGACTCTGGAATGAGAGAGGTTAATTTAAAAGTTCAGAGAGGAGATTCCAAATCAAGTATTCTTTAAGTGCCTATAAAAAATTATTTCTTTTGTCAACAGCACATATTCAAAAGCAAATGTCACTGAAAAGGAAATGGCTTTTTACAATGAAAATCTGTCCTTGGGCAGGGGAAAAGAGAAATCTGGACTTGATTCTCTGTTTCATGTGTGTCCCTGTACTTTCAGAATGCTGCAAAAGGATTAATTGATCGGAGGCAGAATGATCAAAGAAAGATTTCTCAGGGAAGGTTGGTTCCTCGTTCTGCTGGCTTTGAAAACACCAAAGAAAAGCTCTCAGACCAAAAGGAAAACTTTGATCCACGTAAACATATGGATACTTTACCTAAATTCTCCCCTTCAGCTGGTGATGGTGGCAGAATGTCTCTTAATACTTGCATGAATGTTTGTGAAAATGAACTTGGAAAATCATTCCTCAAGAAAGGGAAAGAAAATGATGTTCCTTTAAGAACCCATCTACCAGGACCAGGAATAGGAAATATGGACTCAAACTTAAAAATTCCTGTTCCAGAAATGAGGGACCATAAAGTTCCATGTAAACCAGAATTTAAACTGTGTGGACTGCGTCCTCCTCTATTACGGGCTGTGTCCTGGGACAGCTTGGAGCCTGGACAGAAAGAGAAGACCCCTTTAAAATTGCCATCTGAGGAAGATAAAAGCTTTCTTGGTAATAAATCCAGCAATCAGTTAAAAGCATTCAAAGACCTTCAAATCCAAGTTCAGCCAGTTCGAATGCAGAAGCTGACAAAGCTCAGAGAGGTAAGTCCTGTCATCAG
This sequence comes from Urocynchramus pylzowi, assembly GCA_013397555.1. Classification (NCBI taxonomy): domain Eukaryota; kingdom Metazoa; phylum Chordata; class Aves; order Passeriformes; family Fringillidae; genus Urocynchramus; species Urocynchramus pylzowi. Next base: position 178,389 of record VZRH01002149.1, read on the forward strand.
CGGTATCCTGTTATAAAAAGTCATTTTCATACCATACTAAGCTTTCAACATGTTTAGTATTATTTTTATCACTGCAAGAAACATACAGTAATAAAATGGGAAACAGTTTCAGCATAATCAGTACAGAATTGAATCATGTTTTTCCTTTGCAACTTTACAAAATTGCAACCTGTAAGTAAATTCCATGGAATTACTCTATGTCTTAGTTCTCTTCAGATATGCATCAAGTGCACTGTGGTACTTCACGGTGTACATATGCATGTGCTCTTGCATGTTTACATTTGCAAGATCTCAGAGGACAGGAAATGGGTTTGTAATGATTATTTGATTATTATTAACCTTCTCAGAAAATGTCTCAAGTGTTCAGAGCTGTAGAACTGGGCATCTCTGACAGCAAGGGCATGTAGAGCATGCCCAGACTTACAGTTCCTAATTATAACCTGCTGCAAATTTGTCAGCTTCTAAATGAATAATCTGTTGTTAAATAATTTCCTAAATGGTTAGTAATTAAACCCTAGGAAAAAAAGCGGAAATTTCATGAAATTATAAACTACCAAAAGAAAGCAGTGAACATGTCTCTATTGCTAATAACGACTTTTGAAAGGAAAAAAAAAAAAAAAAAAAGAAGCAGCAGCAGGTACTTTCCTGAAAAGCCTAATAAGGATATTTTCCTTAACTCCCAGTAGTTATAATTTTAAGATGAATATAAGGCTGACAGGTGAGGACCTCAAATTCTTCACTTTGGTTAATTCTTTCCCATTGTATTGTTTGGGAATGGCAGCTTCATTATTCATCTTTTCCTGTTGATATAACACACATTCTTAGTGTATATGTACTGGAAGTTTTGATTATAGGGACCCTTGAGTCATATAATTACAGGAGAAATTTTTCTCTTTGAGGATGGTGAGACCCTGGCACAGGTTGCCCAGAGCAGCTGTGGCTGCCCCATCCCTGGCAGGGTCCAAGGCCAGGTTGGATGGGGCTTGGAGCAGCCTGGGGTAGTGAAAGGTGTCTCAGTCCATGGCAGGGGGTTTGCAACCAGATGATCTTTAAGGTCCCTTTCAACCCAAGCTGTTCTATAATTTTTTAATTCTATCGTTTTGAATGACCTAGAAGCTGTTAAGCACAAATAAGAGAATAAAAAAAAAAAAAATTTGCAACATGATCTGTAATTCCAGTTGGTCAAGATTTGAGCTCTGTCTCCAGTAGGAATTGTCTACTCATAAACAAAAGCAGGTGTTTGTGAATTTAAACATATGTAAGAATATGAAAGAAAATGAGGAGATGATAAAGGGAGAAGTAAGACAACAAGGTTTAATCCTTGAGAGTGCATTTTTTCCTACCTGTAAGGAATAGGGGCAGAACACAGTAACAATGAAGCATCCCAAGCTCTGGTCTTAATAAAGTCCAAGTGGCAAAGTATCATATGTAGGATTTTCTGAATTTCTTCTGTTATCTGGGGTACTTATACTATGACTATATCCAAAACTGCTTTTTTCATTGTCTGTTACTAAAGCTCTAACTTACCAAAACTCTACATATCTACTTGAATAAGGGGCACATTTCACAAATCTTTGTTTGCATGACCAGGAATTTTTCTAAATAATGCCTGTATGAAATTTGAAATATGTAATATTCTAGAGTGTATGTGAATTTATGAGTATCCATGTTATGTAGCATCGGACTGTAATGACATGCAAATATCTCTATTATGTTTATTAACTAAAGTAAATGTTTTATTTACATGTGGTAGGGATATTTAGATTGAGATTTATAGTTCAGTTACTTGGAAATATTATTGTTTCTCTTCACAGGAGCATATTTTGATGAGAAATCAAAACTTAGTTGGACTTAAACTTCCTGAACTTAGTGAAGCAGTGGAACAGGAAAAAGGTGCAGTATCATAAAAACTGGAAGGAATGTTTGTTATATACTGATTTTATAACTGACTATTATGTGGGGGTGAGGAGAAAAAAAGTCTTAAATTCTTCAACTTCAATTGCAATAATAGTTGAAGCAGTCATGGAGAACAGTAACAAATGATGAACAAGAGAGACCAATAATGGAAAGCATCTCAATTTCTTGATGATTTGAACCGAGAAGATACTGTAGGTATTCTTATAACCAAGGTAAAAGATGCACATGTAGAATGGAATCTGGCTTGTACCTAATAGTTGGAGGACTGAAGTTTCAGTAACTTTCTGTAAAAACATTTCAGCAGTGATGGATTAAATGGATTAACTTCTGCAAGATATTATGGTCATAAGGGTGAATTTGATCACTGGGAGTATAAATAGGAGATGGGATGCTTTACTATTTTTTTTTTTTTTTCATTTTAGCACATGTGTGGCAAGTATTGAAATGGCATTTTCACTTCCGGTCTACATTTCCATGTCAATGTGAATGAGAAAATGTAAGGCCAGAACAGAGTCATAAAGGTGTTTGAAGGATTGGAAAAATATGCCTTAAAATAAGTGGGATTTTTTTAACCTTAATTTCTGTGATTTTTAAGGAAAAATAAAGGAAAAGGCCTAAAACTCTACATAAATGAGGGAAAAGAAATCTGGCACTGAATGTTTTCTCCAATCTAACACAAGCAAAAAAGATTTGATGCCTGCAGCTGCCTCTAAAAAGATTCAGAATTAAGAGTAAAGATATGAACCAGAGGATAATTCAACATGTGGAAGAATTAAATAGCAGTAATGCTTAGCTAAAATATTTAAACCAAATATATCAACCTAAAATATTTAAACTGAAACTATATGTTTGTTTGGAAGTCGTTAATTCAGAACTTGTTCAGTGTGACAGTAACTGAAATGGAGATGGTTACTATGAAAGGAGCTGAAACTGATTGTTCAAGATTTAATCCAAAGACAATTTCAGGTTTTTTTAATACTGTACGTTTGGCTAATTCATACATTTGCACCGGGACTAGCTCATCAGCCTTAAAATTCCTCTTACACTTAGAGATGGTTGAGCTATTACATTTCATGTTATGTCTGGAAATGGACTCATCTTCAGTCTGAATGAATCAAGATTAAAAGAGGCTTCTTGTTCTCTATATTTAGTGATTGTATCTTTGAATTCTTAGATATGATAATATTATTCCTGTCACTCTGTTAATGTATAATTTCCCAGAAATTATTTAGCAGGCTCTGTTTGAAAGTATAAAATAGTTGCCATTTTACCAGCCTGCTACGTAATTTTGGCAGGTTTGGAAGTCTTGAGGAAAACGTTGTGAATAAGATAAGCATTATTTTATCCAGCTTCTCAACATGGATCTCATGAGTATCACAAACTTTTTGTAGTCCAGGAAGTTATCTAAGTGGTAGCCAGAACATTAAGGGTCAACTCCTTGTCCTCACTGGGGAAAACAAGCAAAGGGTCAAATTCTTAGTAATTTGTTAGGGAGACCTACTTCCTTACATTGTCATAGAAGCCACCTTTTTAACTGGAGTGGTAATTTTACTTAAACAATAGGAAATAGTCAGATACTTCATTATTACTGTTATGAATCCAATGTACTGTCTCCATCATGGTTTTTATCAATGACAAGTTACTGTCACCATCTGAGTAAACACAACTCTGTATCTACACTAGATAAGTGGAATGCATTAAATCTGGAAACACTGTGGTGTCAGGCTGGATTTTATGGGGATACATGTGACTGTTCTTAAGTAAATACTGGAATTTTTTAATATAAAGCAAATGCACAGAACTAAAATGTTGCTGGAAAGAATCTCCCTTTCTGTTCCATCTTTCATGTTAATGCTCTCCTGATTTACATACTAATTACATGGCAAGTCTAAGAATCCTTCTGTTAAACTTATGAACAGGAGAACTGTTCAAAGATTCCTTCCCAAGTCTGAGATTCAGACTGGGGAATCTGCCTTTCCTACAGGAGAGTCCTTCATGAAATTCTGGTAAGACAGAAGGAGATAAGAGAACTAATATATGTGAAATTAAATAAAATGAAAATACAGAAGTTAAGTAACAAGAATTTTAAAAAAAGTGTTAACCATGTCTTGGTCCTTGTGCAAGTGACAGAATCAGGCAATGTAAGTATAATCTTTATACCCTGTTTCAATCAAAATACAGTGCAAACAGGTACATGATGTAAATTTATAACAATAACTGGTGTACAAAATCTGTAGTATGGTACATTGCACTACACTTCATCTTGGCAGGTGGCATTTAAAGCCTTAGAAAATGACAGTATTCTATTACAAAAATCTCAGCTAAAATATTCCAGAAAAGAGTGTGTGACTTTTCAAGTAACATAATTTTTTTAATCTGGAAATGTCTTTAGGCCCTTCACCTCTCCCTTCCCCCACTGAAGAGGAAGAGACAAAGAACAGCTCTGATGTCATGCCCAGCATTCCTGATGTATTGCTGCGAAAACTGCGGGTCCACAAATCACTTCCAGGAAGGTAAACGCTCATTGGAAGTGGAAACACATCATCCAGGAGAAGGCACACTAATTGTCTCCAGCCAGCTTCCCCTCCCTCCATTCATAGGGAGATAAATTGTTGCATCTCAAAATGTGCAACACAGATTTACTGAAACAATTTGGGGAACGCACCGGCTTCCAGTAACGGCCAACTTTTAAAATTAGTTTGTGAGTTCTACATAAAAAGTCTTAAACCTTAATTGCATGCTATAAGTAGGTTTTTATACAGATTTTTCCACTCCTGGTTTCCAGGACTGTTGCTGCAGATATGTCCTCATATTGAAAATATTATTTCTCACCCTCATGAAAATAATCAGGTCAGAAGCTTTCCAGTGGTAGAATTTGGGCATATATGAGTTCTGCAGTTTTTCTCCAGGTGACAATTTTTTGGGAAACAGAGTTTATTTTGCAAACATAGTTGAAGGACTCTTTTGTGAGTTCACTGATTTAGACTTTCCGAGACATTAAAACAATTCCAAACTCAGCCAAAAATAATTCCTCCGTTCAGCCACATGGTTATGTAACAAACCACCAGAGCCTTCACTTATCTGAGCTGTTAATAAGGATTCTCTGTGCAGGTGAAATAGATATTTAACATTTATGGTGAAGGAATTGTTATATACATTATTTTATATAAATGAATGCATGAGGTGAAGACCTTCTGAGAGACCACTGCTTGCTTGTAATCAATACTGAAAAGTAGTGGGAAACCCTTGAAATTCAAACATACATTTTGTTGTTCTTGTCAGTTAAGTATTAGAATACATTGTTTTTGGAGAAAAAACTCATTAAAATGTGAATTTTTAACTTTTATTTCTAGCTCCCCACCACTTACTGAAAAAGAAGTTGAGGTAAGTATGTTATTATTTTAGACATGTTCCAATTATAAGTGATTACTTTAAGTCTAAGTGTGGTTATTAGAATGAGGTAATAGGGTGATATTTTTTTTCCCCAAAATATATTTCTCATTTAAAAAAACCCAAAAAATCAAACACATTGAACTCTGTCAAAATAATAATTTTGTGAAATATGAACAATAGAAATTGTAAAACGACAGAGTAAGAATAAGCAAAACATTTGTTTGTGTTTTTCATAATAAAATACAAATCCACTTTGGAAGTTGCTTTAATATTCTGAAGTAGTAAAAAAATTAAATAAATTGAAATTAAATAAATTTTAATAAATTAAAATAGAGATTAAATAAGACCAAAACCTCAGCAATTTAAATTGCATTTTTGTTGGCTAATATGAGCTTTGGAGCATTTTTAAATAATATCCTGCTGTTAGTTTACGTAATTTTTGCTTTCTCAGTTCAAGCTTTTGTTTGCAGGTCTCTCTCTAGCTTGTAGCATTTGTTTCTTGTTTTTTTTTAAATCACATACCAGACAAGAAAAAGATCTTTTTTTGCAACACTGGAATCTACTGGAACTGTTGGTGCCTTGTGCTTTGCAAAGTATTAATCCTAAGAAATTAGTAAACTCTGGTAAAGAAAGAAACAATCTTTAAAAGCAGGGTGCCAGAGAATAAAAATGTTAACACTTAACCTTCTGCTGGCTTCAGGGGTAGGTGTTTATCCCTTAGGTTAAAACAATGCTCATGGTGAGCTCATCTCTGGACTTCCTCTGCACAAACTATCTGTTTAAAAACCTTGGGGACCCTTGGAGGAAGTCCAGCTAGAAAACAGATCCATTGTGATTCTGGTGCTTCTGGTAGGCTGCTTCCTTCATTTTGTCTCTGCCCTACAGAGCTCCCAGAAAAACATTCAGGAAAAGAGGCAGCAACACATTTATTACTCCTATTTCAGTGGAAACAAATAGATGTGATTTTTTCAAAGAAAACAAATTAAAAAATACTTTCAATTTTCTGTTTCAATACTTATTTAAGCAGCAAAGTTTGTTAAACACATACCTTATTCATAAGTTGTTATTGAAAATTATATTACTGTGAGACTTATTGGAAAATGCCTTTTTTAATCCAAACAGAATGTATTTGTACAACTCTCCTTGGCCTTTAGAAATGATAGTTATACGTTGGAATCTAGAATTCAGCAGGCAGAGAGAGAGAGAAATCTTACTGAAGAGAATGCTGAGAAGGAACTGGAAAACTTTAAAGCAGCCATTACGGTAAGAAAGCAGTGGGAATTCTTTTCCTGAACTATAGTGTACAAGAAAGTGCACACACATCATAAATGTGTTTGGCTTGTAAATTCAGAACTTCATTTTCTGCTACTCAAACTTCTTGCCATGAGCTGCCTACTACTCTAAGAGAGGGCATATTCTGCCAGAGTGGGCCAGCATTGCTGGAAATGCCTAGGGGATGCTTCACTGGGTCTAGCAGATTTCAGGAATAAATTCTTGGAATTTGCTTTTCAGTTCTTGATATAAGCCTGTGACATAGCTAAGAGCATTCAGAACCGCAGTTGGAGCACTGATCCGTGTTCTCCTGGGCAAGACTTCTTTAGCTGTACATTTGAGATGTCCAGATCTGAGAGATACCAAAATGATTTGAAACCTGAATCCTGAGGTCTGTAACTGGAGAGGCCTCTTAATTGCAGATACTAGAAGGCATGCTATGTGAAAGGCAACACCAAAACACACTTAAGGAATAGATAGAATTTCAGGCTCAGGTTTTGGGCCTGAGTATACTTTCATTCCAGCTGTCCCTGCTGTTCCTTTACAGCAGTAGTTTTGAGTCCTTCCTGCCAGCTTTCTCTAGGTTTTCCAACTGAAACAACAAAAAATTGCTAAGATGTGTCAACTGAAGTGCTGTGCATGTCTTTGTGCATAAAGGGAGGGATGGTTAGACACCAGGCTGAAAAATTAAATAGCCTTAGACCCAGCATTCATTATTGCAAGAAGGTGCTTCCACTCTTATAAGAATAGTGAGGAGAACATATGATTCTCCCATTTCCTTTGTCAAGAACATCATCAGGTAAGAAAACATACAATTGAAGAAAGATTGTGGTCTTCACATCTTTTCATCTGGAATTCTAAATCTCCATTTTCAAATGATCGTTTCTGTAAAACAAAAATGTTGACAACATTTTGCTGCTCTTCCCTCTGTTCCCTGTGTAAAGACCAAGCAGAAACAGCCTATTAAATCTCAGGGTTCTCAGACTGAAATAAGTCTGTTACATTTGCCATGTATTTCTGTCATGAATCTCTAATTAGGCACCAAGGTTCATGTTGCCAGCATGGGACAGACATGATTAGGATTTTCTTCCTTTAAGCAGTTCACATGCTACGGCCTGGCTTTTACAAGCTTTTTTACATGATTTATAGAAAAATGGAAACTGCCTTCCCTATGAAAGCTTTTGTTCTGGACAATGGAAGAAACTAACAACCAATTAAAAGCAGTGATGGCTTCTGTAAAATCTCTCATACTAGACCTAGACTTGTTCTAATCTCATTGAGAGGTTATCTTCATTTCTGTAGGACAGGCATATATTTTATGGATCAGTGTCAGCTTTACCAGTCTTTCTGATTTTTTAATCAGTCTTGTGATAATTGATGTGTTATTCAGAAACCTAATTTCAAGAGAAAGCTGATCTACATGAATTTCTGAATTTTTTTTTGAGAAAATAAGGAGGTTACAGTTTCAAGGAAAAAAAAAAGGAAACTCTGAAATTCTGTGCATGATTTTTTCCTAAACATATTCCCTTATTTCTTTTTGGTTCTTGCAGTCAAATTTTGGTTGCAATTTATTATCAAGATAGCATTGCAATTCTTGAGACTATAACGTCTTATTTTCCAAATAAGGAAAGTATCATGGAACTGAAAGAACCCACATGGCCTTCTTATTATTTATGCCCAGAAAATTAAAATGTCCTTTGTCCCTCAGCAATCATTTTTAAGTGCTAGTTGAAATGAACTTGGCATTTGTAGAGTTCACAGGTATCAGGGCATGTTTCACTATAAATTTCAGAGGGGAAAGTATTGCAGATGTGCTGAGCCCTCTCTAACTCCTCCAACTGTGTTCCTGCAGCTCGCAGTGAAGCACCAGGCCAGCAGCACTCTGGGCTGGGTGTGGTGGCAGTGCTGGCACACCTCTGGGTGTGCCAATCTCATCTCTCCATGAGTTCTGCCTGGACATTTCTACTCCATCTTGAGGCTCTGGCCACTCCATTTGAACTAAAACCATGCTGATAAAGCTGCTGTATTTTTGCTTCAGTCTTCAGCTCACCTGTGGCACCACTATGAGCACAGGGAAGCCTACCAGAAGCTCCTGGAGGACATCGCGGTGCTGCGGCGTTTGGCTGCCAGGCTCTCGAGCCGCGCCGAGATGGTCGGAGCCGTTCGCCAGGTGAGGGCAGCCCGGTGTTTAACTCCATCCTGGATCCACAGCTGCACTCTTTGCCAGCCTGGGCTAGAGGTTGTGTTCACCCTCTGAGTTTTATTTGCCATTTTGACAGATTAAAGACGTCTGTTGTAGTGTCAGGTAACACACCCCTGCAGCCTGGAAATAGAATTCCAACAGAAGAAGATTGCCCATTAAGCTATTTAACATCTGTGCAGCAGGAGCATATATTTTATTCAGAACTACAGCTGCATCACAAGAAACTAATTTAAAATCAGTGCAGCACAAATAAGAAAACTTTTCTGGGTCAAAAAACTCATCTAATTCAGTCATCTGCCTTTGGCAATAGCTCAGTCAATTACAAAGAGTATGAGAACAGAGTGAGTATAAATAAGAAGACATCAATACCCTCCCAGATTTAAGAATGTTCCCTCTGCCCTCTAAAGTAACCAAATTGATGCCAGTGACTAAGACCTTTGAGGGTTTGAAAACAAATGTGGTATACCATATAAGTAATCAGAGAGGCACATACGCAGGGTGTATGAATATATGACAAAATAAATGATTATATTCTGTAAAATGTGTATGAATTGGCATTTTCTTCTAACTATCTTAGGAATTTTCAGTCATGGAGGCACCATTATTTCCTTAAGAACAACACCTCCAGATTTAGCTCTGACATGGAGCATACACATAGAGGCAAATGATTTGCTGGAGATGTGTAGAGGTTACCTGGATATTTCCTTCTTTTCTTCCTTAGGAGAAGCGTATGTCAAAGGCAACAGAAGTAATGATGCAGTATGTGGAAAATCTGAAAAGGACATATGAAAAGGATCATGCTGAATTAATGGAGTTCAAGAAACTTGCCAATCAGAATTCTAGCAGAACCTATGGTGCATCTGGTAAAGAAAAAATAAAAATTTAAGGGTTTCACTTGCCTCTAATTCAGAGAGATGTTGGTGCTATTAATGATTTAAAGTAAAGTACTGTGAAACCTTTTAATGAAGTTCTGATCTATAGGAGTAGATTTTTAAAAGTTACAGAAATAAGTTATGTTTCATATGAGCCATACTTAATGCTATAGTACAGTAATTTGAAATCACTATCACTTACCAAATTCTTATGAGATCCAATCATATTTTCTCGTGGCCTCTTGCAAATCCATGTACTCTGCACAATTTTAATGTGACTACCTTTTAGGTCCAGATGAAGGCAAAATTTCATTATTAAAACCACTTTTTTCTCTTTGCAACCTCTTCTTTCCTTTGCTGGAAAAGGAAATATGAGGATTTTCCTTTGCAATAACTTGCAAATGGAGGACAATTAGTGGGTTTTTTGCCTGATTCAGTGATTTGGTTATTTGCAATTATTTCAAATTTCTTGTGCAGGTGTAATTGAGAAGACAGCCTTATGACAATAAAGACATGGTCACATACAGACCCTGTGTAAATATACTGTATCTGAGTTTGAATATAAGCAAGGCTTCTATTAATATTATTTAGAGATACTCGCATAGTCTAAGACTGTTCTTTATCTTTGCTTCTGTGCAGAAGATGGGGTTCCTCGTTCATCTAGATCCATGTCTCTCACTGTTGGAAAGGTATTTCTGCAATATAAAGAAAACTAACATTTTATGTAGTGAAATTTCTTTGTGTATATACACTCAGTTCTTTAGGCTGTTCTCAAACAGTGCTGGTAAATTCTCAATATCGTTTATGCAATTTAGTGCACGTGCTTTGCAATTTTGGATGCGTGACTTAGTATGGCTTTGTGCAATTATGGCAGTGCCTGATGTGAAACTCCAGTGTTTTATTTCTGCAAAATTTCCATGTATTGGAGATCAAGTCTATCCCAAAATTTGCTGAAACAACTAGTGATTTGGGAGGCATGAGTCCCAGTATGACCGTTATGAAATTTGGTGATCAGGTGCATTATACACAGTCTACTGTTTATTTTCATATTTTTATTTGATTGGGTTGTAGTTCTTTAGGTTTAGTTTATTCCTGCCACCTCTGAGTGTTGGGTATAAAGAATTACAGCACAGAGCATGCAGAGGGCAAGATGGGATTACAGAATCAGAACCACATGGGTTGAAGCAGAGGTCTCAAAAAAAGACTAAATTTAACAGGGATGAGTCCAAATAAGAAAGAGGAGACAAAAAAGAGGCCTACCATGGCTGCAGACTTCCCAATGCAGTTTTTCAGGAGCACATTAAATAAACCTGCCATTAATGAATAAGTATGGTTTGTTTTATCTAGAACCAGAATCATGGAGTGACTCCTAAGTATAAACTAAAGCTGTATTCACTCCTTTCCTGTAAAGTTGTCTAGAGCAGAATCTTAAAAGTGTTTGGATAGGCACTAAAACAAAGCTGTTAGATGCTGTGTTTTGATGTTTTTACTTAGTTGGAAGCATAAATTTTATAGGATGAAGCATTTGGCTATTTACCAAATGACAGCAAAAAATTACATAATCTGTACTTGAGCTAGAATGTATTGTTAGAATTAGCATGTGTTTGTCATAAGAAAGAATTTTTATGGTCTTTGGGAAATATAAGCAGTGTTGCATGATGCTATCTAACAATTCAGGGGTGTGGGAGAAGGGACTGCTCTTTTGTGGAAGGAATGGATGTTTTTGTTTCAGCAAATTACAATTAATATGTTTACATGTAATAAATATATCATAGTAGGTACAGTATATCATAATAGGGACATAGCAAGATAAGAGTTTCATGTATTAGTCATTATTTCCAGTCATTTTGACATTGGCACTTTCATTAAGCATCTGCTTTAATTAAAGATAAAGGCCTATGATAAGAGCTGACAATATAAACTCAGAACATTTCTGTTGTGTGATTTACACTGCTGGGCTTTCAGCATGGAGGGAAAAGAGCAGCATCTCCGTGCCACACCTCATTTCACATTGAGCACTTGCCATACCAGGCAGTACAAGAGGAATTTCTGGGAAAAACCATGACCCTTTATTTTACTTTTGCTCCCAACTCTCCTTTTCCCAAAGGGGACACCGACCTACATCTTTGCCACACAAATTAACCCACAGAATTGTTCTTCATTCTGTCTTGTTGTATGGTAGAAAAAAATAATTGTTGTTTCCCCCAGAATATGCCTCGAAGGAGAGTCAGTGTTGCAGTTGTTCCTAAATTTAACTCCTTGAACATTCCTGGCCAGTCACCAGCAGCTTCACCTATACCTTCAATGCCATCCCTGGTAAGTAAAACCCACATTTTAAAGTTACCAGGTTTTGTCTAAGCCACTTTTGCATAGGGGCAAGCCATAGTTACTGTAAAATGAAAGCTTTTTCGTTGATTTGATTTGTTTTGACTCCACCCTGGTGAAGGGCATGGACAGAGGAAATTCCTAATGTGCAAGGGGATATTGCAATCTAGCTCCATGAATGATGCCTTTGGGAGCAGCTGAATAGGGCAGGCTGCTGATTCACAGGCACTGGACTTCAGTGAGGCAATTTACCTTTTAATCTGAAGTAACACATAGGAAAGAAATAATGAAAATAGCTGTACACTGCAGAAGAGAAATTTCAACCAGAAACCACAGAACACAGCTGGACTGCTATTCTTCATTGCCAAAAGTCCACTGAACAGAAATATATGTAATATACAAAAAATGTAATATTGGTAGCAATTTAGAGATTCTGTGATGATCTGGGATCAGTGGGACCATCAGCCTCTATATTGAATTTCTTTTGTTAAACTTTAATAAATTAAATGAAACTCTAATCTGAAAACAATAAATCCATACAAATGCTTTGGAGAAAAACTGCAAGACATACTCACTATTCAGAGATGAGCTAAGATGGGACATAACATTAAAGCTATGGAGTTTTCTGTTAAAAAGACTGGGTTATTTAAATTAGGGTTTTTCTGAGAAGCTAAATCTATTTATCTATTTTACTTGTAAGAAAAGCATCTGTTTGTGCAATTTACTTATTATGTACTCAGAGTCAATTGCTTAAGGAAGCAGGTGTGTTTGTTTGCCATGGTTTATTATGAATTATTTTTGTTCAAAACTTCCAATTGAAAATTAGCTAATAAATGCATGTTCTTAGGATAATAGGAGAGGAGCATAGAATAATTTTACTGTTCAGGGATCAATATATGAAGGAGAACATTTTCTGGGGAAAAATAAATGGGGCAGAAGGAAATGTCAGACAATTCTTAGTGTGCAAGTCCATTGTGTACTCTGGTTAATGGGAGCAATGGGGAAGCACCACATTAAAGATACTTTGCTCATGAATGTGGGAAGGAATCCTAAGCAGTACACTGCCTTTGTAATTTTATTGAACACTCATTTGAAATTAATGAATTTTAATTGGTATTTAATTATTTAGTCATGAATGCTAACTAATGAATGAATGTAACATTTATTGCTGTGTTTTACTTAAGTCTGAATCACCCAGTAATGGAAGGAGCAACCTAACATCTACTCCTGCTCTGCCAGCACTTCTGGAAAAGTGAGTTTTGTCTAGGTCATCTCAGTACCTATTAAATGATAATACTAAATGATAATTTAAAGAATTATATTTTGAAATACTGTGATATTACTATTACTCATTAGAATGCTTTAAACATGCAAATTAAAAGCTTTCAATGTGTACATCACTAAAAATTATTGAATTTTGTGTATTTTAGATTAGTGCTGAGGCAGGACAAAATTTATCATATGTCTTTGTTTTACCTTGTCCTTTACTAAGAATGTAAGTATGCACAACAGAGAAAACAAAAATGGAGAACTACAGCACTGGCTTCTACTATTCAAAAGAACTCTGCAAGACCTAGACCATCTTTTGGAACTGCACAAAAATTCTGTGAGAAAATACAACCAAAAAAACCTTATCAATATTTCACACCTAGGAAAACAAATCATGTAACCAAGTAACAGCGGCAGAACTTGAAATTCAAGTTTGAGCCTAAGTGTGTGTGCATGGGCCAGCTGGTCTAGTAGTGTAGAATTACCCAGACCAGCACAGTTTTGTGTGTTTAGGCACTTCAAGCTTATACTCATGGTTTGTTTAAAGTCCAAGTGAAAATAATGTCTACTGTTAATATGACTTGATAGAAAATCCATTGCCCACAGATGGTGTCAATCAGATTGAACTATTTTAGTGCCAGGAAAAGAAAGCAAAAAGGGTGAGATTCCAGAAGTTGAAATGGGATCCATTGTTGAGCTTACTAAACCTTGACTTTGATAGATCTGCTAGGTCTCAATCACTGAAACTCTCTGTCCCAGATAAAATAAATGACAGGAGAGCACTGCAGGAAGACAGCAATATAAAACAGCTTATCTTCAGGCTAAATGCTCCAAACTTTTACTTGAGAAAAGTTCTAGTGTGAAAAGTGAGGTATGTGTATTTTTTTTTAACCTGTGCATCAGTTCAGCATATAAAGTCAGGACGGAGAATATTTACAAGGCAAAGAAAAACCATGTTTTGTTGAATTAGTATTTGACATTACTTCTGTTATGTTTCTCTTATGTAGCAGGTTCCATTTTCTAAGATGAGTTTTAGAAAGTTGAGGGAAATGTTTTCATGAATAGGAAATAAATGTCATGGATGTGCTAGGAAAGACAGGCTCTTTTCTTCTTCTTTCTTAAAGAAGAGTAACAATGATAGTTTTCTTACCTTAGAAACATCATAATTACTGTTCTTAAATCACAACATCCTGAAACTAATATTTTTCTTGGTGTTCAATTTTTTTCTTTTGAAAGACATTTCATTTCTCCAATGTACATTAAAAAAGACAAATCATGACTCATAAAATTGCAGCATACTCCAAATACAACACATTTCCCTGATGTTATTTTCTAGCTGTCTTCTTCTTTTGTCTTGGCAGTGGGAAGTCAAATGGAGAACCTGACTGTGAAGCCTCAACTTCTGTGCTGACACAGAGTGGGTTGGAAGAGATCAGTCCTGAAACTAAAGCCAAGATAGAAGAGGAAGCATATAACAAGGGGTGGGAATGTTTTTTGTGAACTAAATCTGCAAATATGTGCTACCAGATGAGGACATATGTTTTTAAAATTTAATTTTAAATACAGTAGTTATGTTGTTGGTGTCACAAAGTGCTTCACACATCATGTTTTGGGGCATTTAAAAACTTTGGGATCTGTTTCTGAATGTCAAGAAAAGAATTTTGCATTTTGTGAAGAGTGAGACAAATTTTGATTCTCTCCTGCAGTATCCAGCATGCCATCTGACTTTAGCATTGAATTGCATTTATTCTCCAGGAAAAAAAGTATCTAGAGGATATTCAAAGTGATGGAACATTATAGAGAAATGTTTACTGGCTCCTTTACAATGGACAGAAATTGTTCTCTGTGGAGAATAACCTCTTTTTTTTTTTTTTTTTCCAAAATATTAAATTTGGTATCAGCTCTAATATAATCCTTTGTTCAGGAAGGGTGGCTGTCTGTGTGCCTTACTCATGGTCTTCAGGTAATTTTCACTCTTGTTCAAGTGCTGCAACACTTCTACTTGTGTTTTATTACATGTAACAAAACATAAAGCTAATTTTTATTAAATAAGATCATGCTTATACAACGTCCTAGACTAAGAAATAAATGTCTTGTCTGATAAAGATATCAGGAAGCTTTGAAGAAGACCAAGGAACTTCAGGAACTGAAGGAAGAAGATGAAGAGACACCCAAAGAAAATAATGATGAACATGAAGAAAGCGAAAATGAAGATGAGATAAAAAATCTGAAAAGCAGGTGAGACAGTGGTGTAATAGGTCCATACAAGAGGGGCCACATTTTTCTACTTGTGGTTCCCAAGCAAGTGTTTTATACTATCATTTTGGCATGTTTTCCTCCTGGGGAAGCATATTGAAATAACAGTATTTTCACAGAAAATAATTATCTAAGACAATGTAGTTGCAAAACATAAAACTTTTGATCTTGATATTTCGGTTAAAGCTGAATGTTGACATCAAAAGGCTTCATCTTGCTGGGGTTTGGTTCTGATTTGAGGTAAAAGAATGTTCCATAAAAGTTCCTTAGATGTATCTCTCTGTGAATATGTACTGCCTTATAAAGGTTGTAATTCAGGAGCCTGAATTGGTGCTGTGTGTCATTCCTATCACTGGAGTGACACTGCATCCATCTGCACCCAGTGCTCTCTGCCTGTACATTACAGAGGAATTGAATGCTGGCCAAAGCAAGTAATATGTTCAATCCCAGGTTAAGGTAGGGATCCTTACCTAATCCAGAAGAATTCATTTTCATTCCATAATCATTATAGCTATAAACATCTGTTGATTTCAGATTTCCGCTGCCTTCACAGAGCAACCATCTCATTAGTCATGACACTCTTGGAAAGAAATGTTTACCACATATTCCAATGTTTAATTTAGTTGGTAAAGATATGAACAGTGCAGAATTTTGCATGATACCAAGCTTACCAAGCTCTGAGATTTGCCAGCTGACAGGTGGGAGAAATAGGAGTCAAGTTTACAGTCTCCAGCTGTCTCACAAATATTACTCATATGGAATAATTGGAATTGGAATATCTGAGTGTACAGGTCTCCATAAAAGAACTTTACAGTTTGATTCTTCTTTGACAAGGTGTTTGTATAGGGAAAAAAGATGGTGCACCACCTATGACACCTTCTAAGGTGAAAAGACTAAGATAAAAAATTTGCATTTGATTAATATATAATAGTTTTCTTTTCATTTTACAGCAGACTTGAAGTCATCGTTAATTATTTATATATCCTGTACCCCAAACTGTGCAAACACTGGAATGTGGTGTGGCTTGTGGTAGCTGCAATAGTCATTTTTGCTGTGGTGTTGGGAATCTACCATTCCTACAACTCCTGTGATGAAAAGTCAGAGGCACCTGAAGGGAAGGCCAGCTGCTCTGCAGCCCAGCAGTATTCCTGGTGGAACTCAGGATTCCGACAGGAGCAACGCACGGAATAACAGAGGGACAGCCACGCCCTGTTGGTCCCTGAGCGAGTTTGTGTATTAGAGCACCATTGTTAAAGGTAGTGCTTAGTCACCCCTGTGGCTGTTCCACTGATCCCTTAGGCAAGTGAGTTACTCTACACCACCAGGTTTGGGATACATGGTGAGCATTCCTTGCTAAGATGCCAATCTGATAAATTATCCTGTCTGACATCTTCTTGTAAAGGACTCGTACAAATAAAGTAGTATTGAATCATGGTAAGGTTGTGGCAGTAATCAGCAACCTGCAAGACATTTAAAAAAATGATTTGCACAGGACATTGACATTTTGAAGACCATCATAAAATCCATATTTGCAGTTAATGCTTTACTTTGCATTTCCTGAATTTACTGTTGATTGTTGAAGTACTAATTGCATTTAAGTCCTTTGGGTTTTAAAAGGCTAAGTAATTTCCTTATTCATGACTATTGGGTAGAAATAGAAACACTTCAGTGGAAGAATAGAATTATATTTTAAAACCAAATGCCTTGCTGCTAAAGTAATTTTATGAGAGGAATTATCTATATGATTATTTAAATGGAATGCTAAGTACATGCATAAATGTGTTTTATGATATGCTTTAAGAATGGGACCACCACTTTTTTTTAAATGGGATACTCAACAGAACCTAAAATGGGGTCTAGGTGGCACAGCTGATATCCAATAAGTCTGGAAACTTCTGATATATAAAAGTTTCCAAAAATATGCATGCCACTCAGAGTCAGTACTGGTTACAACCAAAAGTGGTAGCTGCCAGGAAGGGTCCATGTGCTACCCAAGCCCAAAACACAGCAGTCTTGGACATGGGAAGCAATCTTCAATTCTTTATTGAAAAAGAAAACAAAAGCTCTTCAAACCTCTGTGTAGAGGTGACCACACCAAGTGGACTCTGCCCTCCTGCTAACACTGGAATAGGCATTCTTTGAGATCTGCAGCAGGAACAGAGTTCTGAGAGCAGCCAGAACCCAACCAGTGCCTGCATGAATCAGGCCATGGTAGCAGTGAGGCCTTAGGAGAGCTCACTGCGTGTTTTCAGTAGTTCATTTTCAGAATCTGACACCAAGACCCAAACTGATCTGATACACTTCCAAAGCTGAACTACCACATCAAGCTAGAATAATCTTTTGCCCAGATTTTTTGCCAGTTCTGCCTATATGGGAGTTGTAAGTTCTTACACAAGAATGTGAAAGCCTGAAATTTTTGGACAAGCAATTTGAAAATGGTGAAGCCATTACCTGTACAAAACCCAGCACCTAGGGCTAAGACCAAAATGTGTGTCCCTGGAGGTGTGCCATTTGTACCTGCCGAGCACCACTTCTGAGTGAAGGTGAACCATGTTTGTCTTTCCACAGCAATGGCCACAACAGCAAATCCAGGGTGATGCTCAATTGCACTCCTGTCCTGCATCCTCCTGGCATTTTCTGGTTGAGAAATGAGTCTGTTTTCCATCAGAAGGATAAGAGTGTTATGAAGTACTGTAATTTCAGTTCTGATACAGTCAGTATTGTCCTGTCTTCTTTTGGTGGAAGCACTGAATCTTAAGCTGTCAAAGAAAACAGGTTTCTAACTCAGTCAGAAATTTAGTTTACATACGTGGCACTAATAACAAACAGCCTGCTGGTGAATTTTTGTTGGCCATGTGTTTCTTAGGAGACATTAATATGGGAAAAAAAAAAAAGCAGACCACTGCCACATTATTTTTGGGGGGTGTGGAAGGAAGTCTATAAGCAATTAGAAGGTGGGTTTTTTTTAATTTTAAAGAATATATGTTGAGGAATAGTGTGCTTAAGAAAGTTCAAAAAGGATAACGGGGAAGTGTGATTTGGTCTAAAATTGCAATTGGTAAAGAATAAGGAGGAGGTTTCTTGCAAATTACTTGGAATCTGGTTCAGTTAGAATTTCTGACTGTGAAGAACTACATGACCTTTCATGTACTTTCAATATTTGAAGAAACTTGTCAGTTGTTTCTCGAATACTTTACTAAAATCAACTTCTTTAAATTAATATTCTTTACTAATAACATTGGTGACTTAATAAGGCAATAAAATTGAAAGTAAATACTCCTAAATATTCAGATTTTCCTATGCCAAAAATTATGGCATATATTTATGTTATTGTGGAAATGTTGGGCGGCACTGAAGAAAAATAATTAACAGTGCCTGTAATTGAATTAATTTGTTTTTATTTACATCTGCACTGTTGTGAGTCCAACAACTTATTTTAAGTACACATGAAAAGTTTTTGATATCAACAGGACTCTCTAATTGCTTAATGTTAAGCATGTGAAAAGGTCTTTTTGGTCAGTGGGTGAATGAGGACTCCATCCTCTCTTAAAAGTCAGCACACTGGCTTTTTGTGGAATTAGTGCAAAGGGACAATTCCCATAAGTAGTTGTACTGATTTGAGCTGAACTACTTGCATGTCTGAGGTACCTATAATTTAGCCACAAATGAACTGAAAGAGGCAAGAGATTTTAGTGGAGATGCAAAAATAAAGATAAAGTTTACTAAAAAAACCCCAAACTGTTTTTTTTATAACTACTTTGAGCAAACTGTCCACTAAAAATAACAAACCACAATGACTAACAGCACACTAAATAGCTATGCTTATATTTTTCAGTTATTTAATTGAAACACCTTTTGTTTAATAGGAAACTAGATTAAGCTAAAAAACTATTCTAAATATAATTTTATCTGTTGGATATTAGTTTGCTTTATCTGGGAAAAAAAGCCAAACAACCTCTTCTGTGTTCAAAGATCACATCAGATAACAAGAAACAGACCTATTATTTATGCTATTAACACTGAAATAGTTTTCTTGAGGTGCAATATTTATTTTTCTGCTTTAACAAGACACATTTATGGTTTCTCCTGCACAGCACAAATGTTTCTAGCAAAAGGAATTTCAAAAGGGCACTATTTTTGTGTATCATATTTAAATTTGTAATATTGTAAGATTTTGCACAAGTGTGCTGGTATTGTACTGTATAGTATCACATACTTGAGTTTTGAAATAAAATTATGGTTTCAAAGTCCTCAGTGTTTTTACCTTAAAGATTTGGGGTGCTCTGTCTGCATATTGATGGCCGTGTCCTCATGAAATAAGTCCTGCCTTGTCTACAGTGTTACACGTCCCGAGGATCTTGCTCTTAGTCTTCCAGTTCTTCAGGAAAATGGTACAGAAGAGGAGAGCAAACTCCTGTGCCAGTGGAGAAAGTGTTTGGAAGCAGGGTCATCCCTGCCATGCCCTAGAAACCAGCTGAGAGAGGAAGCTGAAATATCCTGGGAAGAGTTGAACTCCTGCTTCGGAGGGAGGCCACGTGTCACGGAGGGGGCTGAACGTGGGAGCCACGAGGGAAATCTGTAACCCAAGGATTCTGGGTGAAAGGTCAGGAGTCTTTATGCTTCATGGACTTGGGGGGTCTGGGAAGCCTGGGTCTTGTGGGGAGCAGACTTGCCTGACAGTGGCTAGGAGTAAATCCTCAAGTTCAGAATCTCTGATGGTCTCTGCCAGGGAACAAACTCTGGGACAGCAACAACCTGGAAAGGAATTACTTTTTCCATGAAAAGACCCTGATATTTTTTTTTTTTACGTGAACATTTTTTTTCTTTCCTCTACTGTTGTTCAGGTTTCAAGGTTCCTTTTGAAATTATGTTAGAGAACAATTACATGTGTTCTGCCTTATCAAAAGTTTTCTGTTTAGCAATCCTCATCAGCATTTTAAAACCTGCTGACATGAAAGGCTGGGAATTTTTCATATAGGTTACAATAAGTATTTAGGTCAAAGACTAATTAATCATTCAGTATAAGTCTGCTTCTTTTTTTTTTTTTTTTACCACAGTGATTATGAAGACGACACACCAAAAGGTTAAAGACCTTTTGTACTGTTACAGTCCAGATAAGTGATCTTCCATGCAGTTTTGGAGCAGCTGAACTATAAAAAGGAAGAAACACACAAAACCCAAAGTTATTTCAGTCTTGCTTCATCATTCTAAAATTCTGTTCTCCCTCTCCTAATCTGTAAGACCTTGAGAAGGAGCTCATATTGTTTGTTGTTGCAAAGGTGTTTGTCTCATTTTTACAGCTAAAAATTCAACTAAACATCATGAGTTTGACTAAAGGAACTTTGCCATGGCACAAAATGTTAAGATCTGGCAGGACAAGTAGCATGCAATTTTAAAATGTCAGAAACCCAGCTATTTATTAGTTTTCATGGTAGGAAGTACTCAGCAGTTCAAGGTAAGCATTTTCAATGGAAAGATTTAGTTTAATGTTCTCAGTATTTTACAGTCACAGTCTATAATCCGTGAGAGCTACAGAATAACAAATAATTAGTTTATTCTTCTACCTTGTAAATGCCAGTGAATCCTCTTACAGCCTTCTTCAAGTGAGAGCTAAGTCTCCTTACAGTATCTGATTTTGCCATGGCTTTGTAGAAGCAGGTAAGTACAGCACAATAAGGGTGGGAACAGAAATTGGAGCAAGAACTTTGTCTAAAGATCTCATTAAGTTTTACCAAATTCAGCCCTAACACAACCCAATTTTCATTTCATCATTGCTAATGGAGACATGATCTCACTGATCCCAAGCATTCTCTTCAGGCCTTGTCTGTGTTACAGAGCACCATCTAATAACCCTGTTACATGCTGCTGCAGGAGATGTGCCTGTGCCCCATTAAAAGTTAATGCCATCTCATGTATTGACTGGGGACTTTCTAAATGCAAACCACAGTTTAAAGAGGTAGCTTTACACTGTTACACTTGTGTTTCCAGGACTATAAAATAGTTGCAAAACATAAGGGAGTAAACTATCTTCCATGTCCTTTGCCAGCAGGAAAAGAAGTGATAGGTTTGTACCAGGGAATGGCTAAGTCAAGTTTGAACTGTAAAGAACAGTGAGGCACTGAACAAGAGCATTAGAGGAAATGTTAGGAATCTGTCACTGAAAGTCTTTGAGAACAGATAAGACAAACATCTGTCAGGAATAATGTAGATCCAACATGACTGACACTAAAGGAATTAGCCCATGCCTTGAACTCCATTCCTGCTCTGTGTTTATTGGAATCCCTGAAAAAAAAAATCTGCGAGGACTTCTTGAAGGTTTTTACATTATAGTTGTGAGGACCATCTGTGTTTTGAATTAATCCAAGGGAATCACTGTTTGTTGGAATGTCACAAAAGGCAGCAGTGATGGCACTGGCTGCAACCTCTGTGTACCTATGGTCTCAAAAGGAATCCCATTTACAGCAGTGTATCTGCAAATCTCTTAAAAAATAAGTTTCATATTACCTCTGTGTTATGGGAACTACTTTTGCATTGGGACTCTAAGGAAAAAAAAGTAAAACTACTCCATCAAGACAACTAGGACAATGGGGAATGGATGCCCTTCCAGTTCCAATAAAAAAGAAAAATCTTGTGTGGCATATTGTGATATGATAGAAGATTTGTTTTATTTACCAGATGAATAGACAACATGAATAATGATCTGTTCATCAGTAAAACAGGAAAAAACAGCAAAAGAAAACCTTCTTTCGAAGTGTTTACTGACTTAGCAGCCTGACAGCCTTATCTCCCTTCCTCAGCCGTGCTTTGTGAATCAGCAGCAGTGACATTTTCCAGCAATCCCCACATGAAAGCCAGTGGAAAGGGTGAGGAGGGATTTCCGCTCCGTGACCTCGCCCTGCAGTGGGACAGTCACCACACTGCCTCTGGCATTCTTTCTATGAAGCACTGCAGTGACAGCTGAAGTTGCTTTCCAGAAGTCATCTCATCATCTGACAGCATCCAATACCTTAACTTTCCTTAGCACAGGAGACACACTACCTTGAATTTCCTACTTTTCTGAGTTTTCCAAGCTGGTGGCAATGGCAAATTATCTTGGAGTTACCTCAGCAGTGTCTTTCATCTGGGTTATGACATTCCTGGCTCAAAATCACTTTGTAACAGGTATGTAAAATTCCACTTTTTAAAGTCTTAAAAAAAGTAGCTGGATTTACAAACAAAAATGTGGGGAAGGAGCGTGTGTAAAAGTGTTTCTGGCAGAGGAAGCCACAGGGAGTTGAGAATATAGTGCAACAAAAACTGGCATATAGGGAAACTTTCATTGTTGGTCTAATTCAATTGCTGAAAATGCTGAAGCCTTTGAATCTAAATGCCACAAAACTGCTTATTTTAAAATTCTGGTATGACATTTAGGATTTAGCTCAGATCTATTGAAGTGTAACTTTATTTTGTATTATTTTAAATACCAGAGCAAAGCATGACACCAGTTCTCTTTCAAATTCCATTATTAACTTGACAGAATCCATCCTTACTGCAGTAGCTGCTGGGATATCTGCAGATGCTCAGTGCACAACCACAAGCCTCCAGATGCTTTGCTGTTTTTCAAGGATTTAATGCTTGTTCTATTTATGTTAAAGAACATATACAGTTATTGCAGACAATTGATTTTCTCACCTACTGAAAGACTTCTGGACCGAGTGAATTAGATGCTCAAGTCCTGTTGAAATTCCACAGGGCTGGAGTACCTAACAACAGTCATGTCCTCCAGCAAAACCAACACTGTACAATTTCCACTGGGGAAAAGGAGAGTGTGAGGAAGTACCCTTCCTTGGGACACCTTCTCATGCACCCTCATGGCTCCAAGAGTTCCAGTTAAGCTCAGGGCTGACCTCCAGCTGTGTCTTGGAGCTGTTTTGTGGCATGTCCTATCCCCTCCTGTAGTGATTTGCTGTCTGGGCTTCATATATGGGCTCTGGATTTAGGCTGTAGGTAACCTTGTCTCCAAGATAGACTTGATGCATGTGTAGAACCATCTCCTGCTGTTCCCCAATGGACTTTCTGGATGTCTGACTCGTTATCTTGCTCTCTGGGTGGCAGTGAAACCTGCCACCATCCCACTGTGGTGCTGTTGAGGTGCTGTGGGACTGTGCCTGTCACCCTCTGCTCCTGGCCCCTTTCCTTGTGGAGCAGCCTCATGCTTGCTGCTCCCTGACACCAGCAGCCAAAGGAACTCTAAAGAATCACAGTGAAGGTTAGACACAAGGCAAAGATAAAAACAACAGCTTCCCCCACCAAAAAAATCCCAAAAAAGCCAAAAAGGGAACTAATACACATCAAGGCCAACATCCACAGCTTACAAAAACTGAACAATTTTCTTCCTGTTCCATAGCAACTTTGTCTTGCTGTGAGATCCTTCTGCCTAGGTCTTCTCACTTATTTCAGTAAACCAAATTTTTAACCCAAGACCAAAATACTGAGCAGAATGTGGCAGTACCAGGTTACCTAAATAGAGCAGAGCTTGAAGTACAGATATGTGCATCTCATAGACCAAAAAGGATAATGTACTTCTAGAGGATTAGTCTGCCTCCTGCACAAACTCAGTCATCTACAGAACAGTTCAGAGGTGATTTAATGAGCTATGAAGAGACTTGAAGAGGTTACTGTTCTCTTTTTGGATTCCTTCCTCACGGTGTGAAATTCATAACTTTTACAAAATGCATCAATAAATCAGTGTTTTGTTTTAAAAGGCCTAGCAAATTTTAAGACACAACTTTGGTCCATATCCTAGAGTCACTTTTCTTATAAATTGACATAAGTTTCTAGCAGTGAATTTCTATATTATGCTGTGTATCTATCATGCAATACACATGTGACAATATTTGTTCTGTAATTGGATGACTAATGAGTGTAGCAGTTCACAAGTACCTAGGTAATTTTCTATGATTTCATTAAATTCCTTTCAGTCAGCTGCTCAGCTTTATTTGAAATTTGTAAAGTTGGTCATTGAGAAGCTTCCTTTCTCAACATTACATTTTTTAAAAGTTATGTTGGCTCAAATCTGAAGATAGGAAAATAATAGACTAAATAAAGTTAACTTGAAGTTTTTGCTAACAGCACACATACCTTCATTGAGCATCAAGGCTTCTCTGCATCCCCCTGCAATGTGTTTGGGCTTGACTTATGCTGACTTATGACTTTTCAGGTCAGGGCTGGATGCAGCCACAATTTGTCTGAGGGGATTGCTCAAGGGTCCGGTGGCTTTCCTTCTCTGCTGAGATAAAGCCACCTGATTCAAAGATTGCTCTTCCAAATATTTAAACTAAATGTAAGGACAGCAGAGATACATCATTTTCCAAAAGCCATTTCCAGCCCCACCACATCCAGTGGAAGCAGGAGCTAAAAGCCTGTCTGGTTTCTTAGCACTCCACACAAGCTTAGTCACCTTTTATCCCCTTCTCATCACAAGAGTGGCTTGGCTGCCAGTTGTGTCTTTTCATTCATAAAATTGAGTTTCACTTATTTTGTTAAGAAGTCATGGGGTGGATTTGGAGGCATCACTTCATCCTGCCTTGAGAGTTTATGGACTGCCTGTATTCTGAAGCACAGATTGTATGAAATACACATTAGTGCACACACCAAGTGAATACAGTCTGATAAACATATTGAGCAAGGAAGTAACACCTGTGGCTGGTGGTTATCTGAAATGTCTGTAATGAAATGCTGAAATGTTTCATTTGACAGGGCAATTACTGTATGTAACTCCAAAAGAATCTTTTTTTTTCCCCAGTAAATGCTCCCAGTAAAATATGGAGGCAAAATAGTAATACCCTTTCTCCTTATTTGTTCCAAATCCTGAATTTTGTCCTATGCCCTTAAGACAGATGAGAAAGAAGAGCAGGTGTAACCTGAGCTATGCACTTACTGGTGCAAGTGTCACAAAGAGTGTGCCAGCTGTGGCTATTTAAAAAGCTGGATGAACTGCCTGGAAAAGTGTTAAATTCACCTGGCCTATCTCCTCTTTTCCTGCTGCCTGCCAAACACAGTAAATGGAACACTTGACAGTGGCTGGAGAATGGAAGCATCATGCAAAGCTAGGAAAAAAAAAAAGAAAAAATAGTTTAGGAGAAATAAGGAACAACAGAAATGATAAAATAATTTTATTTTCTTATTGGTATATCAATTCCATGAAAAATTATGTGTAACTCCTTTGCTGTTATAAAACTTACCATCTTGATAAGAAGGGTGTAATAACAGAATCAATGCCTTGGTGCAACCACTAGCTTTAATTTATTCTAAAAAAGAAAAGAAAGAAAAAAGGCTGTATTTAGTCTAATGACAGTCAAACCTCTTGAAATCCCAGACTATTGTGTTTTAAAAATTCATTCCATTTTTAAAATATGTATTTTATGCTAGAAATTAGTTTTCTGCTATCCTCAAGCTAGAAACTTTTAAAAATGTTCAATTCAGTTGATCTTAAATTCTTCATGAGGATTAAATGTTAATATTCAGATACTAACCTTGACTATTTTATTGCTTAATTACAGGTTCCATTAACTCACCTTGCAGGATCAAGGGTATAGGAATTTATCTTGATCAGAAAGCGAATTTCTCAGAAGCAAGTAATGGATGTAATCAATTCAACCTAGAGTTGGCAAGTAAAATGCAAGTTGAAGAGGCTTTGAAACATGGCTTTGAAACATGCAAGTATGTGCCATCAGTTAGTGGCCCACTACCTTTAGTGAGCACCTTCCCACACAGCTGAGGCTGGTGACAAATCTTATACTAAAAGCACTGATCCTTTTTATTGTAGCTATGGATGGGTGAAAGATGGATTTGCTGTTATTCCTCGGATAACGTCCAACCAGAAATGTGGTCAGGGAAAAACTGGAATAGCACAATGGAATGCTGGCAAGGATAAAAAATTTCATCTCTACTGCTTCAATTCCTCAGGTATGTAAGCATGACAACTACATTTTCTGTGTGTTTTGGATTATATTAGATTTTTAAAATCTGCATTAAAAAATCATAAAAGTGAGTAATTTCCTGTAATTTGTTGACCCTTTCCCCCAGTCTTAAACATTGTCAAGCTGAAACTTCCAAGAAATGCAAAAGGTGAATTCAGTTAATCCCAATTAATAATGTGGTGCTGCCATTAAAGCTCTTCAGGAAGTGTTGGTTTTACCATTACTTAATGCTGACACAGTGCTTTTAATATGTTTTGATTATTTGGGCATGATAATTTACAAGAGAGTGATTGAATCTTTAACCAGGGTATCTGTGTAGCGTGTCTACTCTTGCAAAAAGGGTAAGAGTGGGGTGCTTCAGGAAAATTGGAATTTCTTTTATAAAGGGAGGTCTATCCATTAAGTCAAATTAAATTATAAGCCAGAACTGCCAAGAGACCATAAAATTAATTAGATTCCTAATCAGTAAAATCCAACAGCTCTTTTTAATTTGCATCACCCCAAGTGTGAAAAGACCTGCCCTTCCCCTCACTGGCTATTTACAGACTGAAGTCCAACAGTAGAACTTGGGCCTTGATATAAGTTAGATCTCAGCACAATAGATCAATATTGTTTCTTAATGGCTTCTACTAAAAATAAGTAACTAGAGATGTTGTGTTCCTACTTGTGTCCCAACTCTATGGTTATTACATGATAACTAGCCCAATAATTAGACCAAAAAAAAAGATAATTTCATTATTTATAATCAGTTGCTAGACTTTGCTAATGAGTTTTAGATAATAAGAGCAAGAGGATATGTAAAAAATCCTGAAAATCCTGAGTTTTCAGGAACACTCTGTGAACAAGGGAAAGCAGGAGAAAGATGGAGATGCAGGATATGCCCATGCAAAGATGTAAAGACCTGAGATCCTGCCTGGTGACTGTGAACATTGGAGGCTCCAAAGAGACTGAGGATAAAGCTGTAGAGAGAAAGTCTATGCCACATGGTGATTCACTGCATGAAATGTGTTATTCTGCATTGAAAGTGTTGGGTAGATTGGGTAATGCTACAGAGGCAGCAAGTAACTCCCAATTATTTGCTTTGTTTTGCTTTAATGAAAAGAAAATAAATACATGTACGCTGTTAGAGTGTGTGAAGAAAGTTAAGCTTGCTCAAAGGTTAGAAAACCATTTAATGTATATTTCACATTGGGATGATTCTGCAGTCCTTTTTCTTCACTTCCAAACTGTTGCCTTTTCTAGGCATTTCTTTCCATTCCATTCCAAAATATTTGTCAGAAGCTCATTTTGTCAATTTTCTTGTGCCAAAAAACTTGCCAAAAGCTCTTGAAAAACCATAGTGGAAAAAGTGTCAAGCCCCTGCCCTCTGGCATTTCATTCTGTAAAGGTGACTGCGTCATCAGACTTCCCATGGGGATTCACTTGGAAAAGAGCACATACATCTTTTTCCCTGTTATTTATGTTAACCTGCTTGTTACTTCAGTGAAATTTTTATAGCTTTACATAATAGAGAATTTCACTAGCAAAGTAGAATTTTCACATTTTCACAGGAGCCTGATTCAGAACTCAGCTTTTCCAATTCCATATAAAATTTCACTTGCTCCTATATTTTTATACAGACAATATTCACTTCTATTAAATGACTTAATTTCTGGAATTAGTTATTTTTGTTCAATCCTTAAGTGTTTTACTTCCCATTCTCTCCATCCCACTTACACTCAAATCTCTTTGTTATCTCACACTGCTGCTTGATTTATTTGAAACTTTTATGGGCTACATTATTTTACAGGAAATCAAATTAATTTTCCAAGTATCAACAGTACATGCATATATTTTGAACATATATATAATATAACTGAAATACTTTTTAACATTGAATCTGCAGTTAAGCTGCTCCCTGCTCTGTGGGAGGTTATACTGTTGGGTTTTATGTGCACTATTACTCTAAGTAGTTTTCATGAGGGATATAGTCTTGGGTATGGAATCATGAGTACCACAGTTGCTCAAAGGAGTGTGTAACTATGTGAGTAATGATAAAAGCTGTATAATCTAGATGGTAACCACATGTTTGAAACAGGATATATTTGCCTGGTGTGGGTAAAGCTTTTGTGAACAAAAAAATAAAAGTTTCCAGAAGGGAAAGACTGAGGAACAATTTCAATAAATGTGTGTGCAGTAAGTACAGAACTGGCATCCAACACAACTTTTATGTATTTCTTTTCCCTGCTGCAGATGTCCAGATTAATTCATGTCAACCAGACCCAACTACAACCACATTTCCTTTAACAACTGCATCAAGGGACTTAACTGCATATTCAGCCTCTGATTTGACTGAGAACATCACAACAGTGCCCACTGAGACTGTGACTGAGTCAGAACAATTCCTGAAAAAGAGATTTCGTGTGGTATGCGTGACTGAAACGCTCTTACCAACAGAGGGGCCCACCACACCAGTGCCAGAGGAGCACTCGCCCACTGACTCTCCCAAGCACACTCCCCACCTGGCCTTTAAGAATGATGCTGTTGTTTTTGGAGGTAAAGGCCTTATGTGGTAGTTATTTAATTGAAAGAGCTATTTATGTAGAAGTCAGTAGTCAAACTGCTCACTGCTATTTTTCTTTGCTGCTCCAGTGTCTATTTTGATATAGCTGAACCTGGAGGCAGAATAGGAATTTGTTGGTTTTGCAGAACAAGGCTTACAGAGCAGAGGATTTAAAGATAGTTTTTAAGAAGAACTAAGATCTGATTTTATACTTTATGATAAATTTTAATATGAAATGGTATAAGTTCATTCTGGTTAACGTGATTTGGGGTAAAAAAAAATCTGAAAAAATCCTGGCAAACACTCTCAGTGTGATGGAAAACTCACCAGGCTCTTAAAACCATAAGAAGCCAAGAAGTTTGAAGGAGAATTGTTCATGAGCTACAAGGTGTGAGATACAAGATACAAGCAATCCTAATGCACAGCATTGGAGAAACAGACCAAATATGAGGAAAAGCATGCTAACTGTAAGGATAGTTAATAACAACGTGTTCTCCAAGCAGGTTGTGAAAACCTTCCAATGAGCAGCTAAGACAAATATCTGTCAGAGATTGCCTAAGTACCAGTTTTAGGCTATCCTGAAAGGAATGAGCAGGAGTATCTCACCTTTTGATCTTCCTAATATTCTATTCTTCAGTTCATGTGTATGTACTCTTATAATAGGTTGGTTTTAGAAGAATCCAGATTTTTGCTCTTAAGCCTTCAGAACATCAGCTTTAACTACATAAATAAAAACCCTGTGCTTATATCACTTTTATCTCCAGGTATCCCCACTGCACTTCTTGTACTGGCAATCATCTTCTTCATTATTTCTGTTGTTCTAGCAGTCTGTTATATCAAAAAGTAAGTTGCTTTATTTTTTTTCCCCCTCTCTTGGAGTGAATTAACTCCTAGAGTGCAATCACTGAATATTTAAAATATATACTAAAGAGCAGAGAAGTAGTGATGATGACATAAAAGTGTTGCACAAATTTAAAAAATCTTAAACACTATTTTTATGCAGATAAGTTTGTTGTTGCTGTTGCCACTCCCTGCTTTAGAAAAGGAACGCAAAAAAATATTGCCTACTTTTAATTGGTCAATCAATTAAAAGTGATTGACCTAGTGTGAAACATTTCCAGTTGTCAAAGTAGCAACACTGAAATGTGCATCTGTTCATACTTAAACCTGTTTATGCAGTTTTATCATTTTTTTCTGTGTCACACTCAAGGGGAAAGTTTTTATTATTGCACTATGATTTTGCTCAGAAAAAAAAATTTGTTGAATTGTCATTTGTTAAACTCAAAGATCTTCAATACAGTGCATCATTAAATGCTACTAAAAAGTGTGCAGTTCTCACACCCCAGACCAGACAGCTTTATCATTGTGTACCACAAATCCTGAATATACATTGTCTGTTTTTTAAAAAAATACCAAAATATTTCTTTAGAAAGCACACTGCTGGAAAAAGCACAAGGGTCTAGCATGTCACTATCCTCTGAGAGACTTCTGCTTGAGTATGGCAATTTAATTCTAGCTGTTTGAGTGATACTACCAAACTATGTCAGTATTTCTGCTTTACTATCTTTTTTTCTTTTTAAAGGTACAAGAAAACCTTACCATTTTTAAACAAGAATCAGCAAAAAGAAACAGTTGTAACTACTGCTCTCAAAGAGACAAAATCAAATGACCAAACACCTGAGAAGGAAACACAGAATAATGGAAATAAGGTAGAAGAGTGTAAAACTAAGCCTGAGGCCACAGTAAAATGTCTAGAAGCAGAAGTTTAAAGGAAAGGATGTACAGTTCTTGATCGAAGTATAAAATAAAGCACACAGAACTTAGCAGTGCTTTTAAACATAAGTGATTGTAAATACTCACATTTTCTCTATCTTTAACATATGAAACCTTGGTTTTTTAATAATTACATCTTTGGCAACAAATATTCTTGCAGAAGAACATGGTATCCTATTTACTTGAAATAAATTCTACAAATCCATATTACAGCTCATTTTTCATCTTTAATAAAGAAGCAGTTAGGAATATGCCATTAACAACATGCACTACATTAACTATTTGCATGGAATTTAGATCAATATATAATGAAAAGGTTTTTATATCTGGCTGGAGGATGTCTGCTAGCCTAATGCCTAAAATAAAATGCTGGCACTGTAGATCTTCCTCATGTACATTAGCTTATTTCCATTCAGTAGTTGCATGCTGCTTTAAAAAATGTCTGTTTACAAACAGAAGAAACAGTTCTGTTTACAAGGGAGTAAAAACTCAAAGGATTAACCCAAAGTCATTCAAATGCCCAAAGAAGGGTACAAAGATGCTGATGTGTGAGTGTGTGTGTATATATATATACACAGATATTAATAACTTACTTAGATACCTTCATTGTATCATAGTTTACTGTTTTATTTATTGAAACCATTATAATTTTTCCACATCAGATATTTGACAGAGGGGAACAAAAAAATCCTTGAACAAGACTTATACTGGAGATCTTTTGTGTGTATTTAAGTGTGGCTTTCATAATAAAGGTCTCAGGTGGTATGGGATGTCTACAGTACTCCCTAAAAAATAAACTATGGTGGATATGTTTGTCTGGACAATTTATTCTCTTGAAAACTGTCTCATGGTAGAAAGAATTCATACAACCTTAATGTTACAGAAGTAATTAGTTGTTTTAAAATAATAACACTCAAAGTTTATCAAATATTTTCCTGAATAAAGAATTTGATAAGTTATCATTATGTGTGAAGGTTGTTATGCCAAAGGAAGTTTTTTTCCTTCATCAGGCAGCTTGAGAAACATAGTCTTCGATAGTAATAATAATTTTTAAAATATCAATAGAACTGGTCACCTATATTGTGTTTTCAACAGTGTAGGATACTGAGTTATGAACTTGGATATTTTTCATTCATATAAATTTTAAAAGGCCCAGTGTTTATACATTCCACTAGTAATGATTTATAGTGTATTTCTAGCATAATACTTAAGAGTTGTTTTTTGTTTTCTTTTTGCCTTTTTTTTTTTTTTTCCAATAGTGCAGAAATATTTTATGGCTCCAGGTGATTCAGTGCTGCTCTAAAGACTGCTCATTTCAGATGTCCATCAGCAGAATTTTAGCAGAAAAATGTGTAACAGAGTACAGCACTAGACTCAGATTTCCCAGTCAGTTAAGTAACTCCTCTCCTTGCAAAACATCACAGTAGCACCTTGTGTCCTGAATGGAAGTGCTCTGTGAGGAGCAGACTGGGCAAGTAAGGCCATCAGGGAGAGCCACAGCCACCAGTCATGAAGGTGCCAGAGTGGCAGACAGGCCTAAGGACACAGGCAAATGTAGTGGATTCCAGGTAGTTTAGGAAATTTTTAAAATCTTCCTTCTGCCGCTCTTTTCCATATTTTAGATATTAGAAATTACATGTTTCTCTATTCTTTTCCCTACAGCCAAGAGATAATTATAATGTTGCTTCATTTTTAGAGCTAAATAAGGGCACTTTTTTCCCCTGAAGTGTTTACTTGCTAAAAAAAATTATCCTGTTTTAATAAGATATTGTCTTATTAATCTCTAAGTGTCTTATTTTATCATGTACCTTAAAAACTCAGCATTCATCCTGACCTTCCTACTGATACCTGACCAATGTATATGGTTTGATCTGCCCCTCCATTTCACTACACAATTTATGCCAACAGCACGAGGGCTAAAGGAGCTGTTACACTGCTCTGTAACAGCATGCTCTGTATGGAATAAAGGCAGCTCTAAGTACTAATCAACAAGTACTCTATTGATATTGTCTCTATGTAGTTAGCACAACTCAGTCACATTGGAATGGGAAAGTACAAAACATTCCTGCTCATTGTTTAATGGAATTGCAAGGGATGCACTACTACAATGCAAACAGGAAGCATTTATTTAAGTATCTAGACCAAGAGTGTCAAACACCAAACCCTTAACTAGAGATAGCAGAAACTTAAGAGCAATTTTTCATTATGTTTCTGATTTTTCTCAAGTGCTGTGCTTTTTTTTTAATGAGACCTTCTCAACAGTTCTGAAGCTCCTTGGTGTGCCAGAGCTGCCCAAGCACCTTGGACAAATAACTCATCCCACTGAGCAGGGGAGCACAGTCTGTACTTGTCACTTGATGGTAACATCACTCAGATTCCCACACTGAGGCTACAGATGTTTGCTGACCTTAGGCAAAAGGGGTGCTTGGCCTGCAGGAAATACAGCAAGGTTTCCAGTCCAGCCCAATCCCTGTCTGGAATATAGGGATGCCTTTGGCGTGGGAAGTACGTGTGTCCATGTGTGAACAGAAGCAGGCAGGAAGGGGAAGTACTACTCCTTTTCTCCTCTTAAAATTAAGAAAAAAAAAAAAGTAGGATTAAATATTGCAGCATCAGGATGTGGGTGACCCAGAGGATGTTCTGGGATATCTGTTTCTCAATGGCTTGTTGTAGCGTATGGGTGTTGGGGTTTTTTTGTGAAAAGGTCAGTGAGCATTGACCTTTGGCACTCACATCCACCGCCCACATCCTCCCTGCAGACCAGGATTTACACCAGCAGCTGTGGCCTGGGATGATCCCACTGAGCCGGGCACTCAGACTCCATTAAGCATCATTTAAATCACTATTTAATAGAGCTCATAGTTAAGAGTGAAGGCGCTGTGAATCCTGGGCAGTGCAGCACTGAGTGTGCATTTGCTGAGGGTGTAGCAAGGTGAAAAGTGATCCCGTTTTTGTCAGTCCAGCTATTACAGAGTGTTTCTTACACAAACCGGCTCTACACCAGCGCTCTCTCTCTCTGCTGTGCGTCAGAATGGATGATATTGCGGCCAGCAGGAGCGGGGCAGGGACTGTCCCCCTTTCCTGGGCAGTGGCGAGGCCACGCCTCGAGTGCTGTGACCTGTTCTGGGCCCCGCAGGAAGGACACTGAGGGGCTGAGCCCTTCTCCCCCCGGGAAGGGCAGTGGAGCCGGGGCAGCGTCGGGAGCAAAATTATCATGAGGGAGCTGGGGGTGTTTAGCCTGGGGAAAAGGAGGCTCAGGAGTGCCCTTATCGCTCTACAATTGCCTGAAAGGAGGCTGTGACCAGGAGGGGGTCGGTCTCTTCTCCCAGGAAAGCAGCGACAGGATGAGAAGACATAGGCTGTGACAGGGGCGGTTCAGGTTCCACAGCAGCAGGAATTTCTTCACAGAAATGTTGATCAGACATAGAAATGGGCTGCCCAGGGCGGTGCTGAAGTCACCGTCCCTGGAGGTGTTTAAGGAACGACTGCACGTGGCACTCAGTGCCACGGTCTGATTGACAGGGCGGTGTTCGCTCGCAGGTTGGACTCCATGATCTCAGAGGTCTTTTCCAACCTAAGCGATCCTGTGATCCTATGGATGTTCTGGCGGGGCCCGCTCCGCTCAGAGACAACGCCATCGCCGGCTGCCCTGGGTGCACTGGCCTTACAGCCGGGACCAGGACGGAGGGCAGGACGCCGAGGGCTGAGGGCGGCGCCGGGGCCGCAGAGAGAGCGGCGGTGAGGGCAGAGCCGCCCGGGCCCCGCGCCCGGCCCCGCGTCCGCCGTGTCCCGGCAACGGCGCGA